>LOEQ01007954.1:142417-154392 GCA_001685075.1 Bramus lutescens
GGAGGTGAAAATTTTTAATAAAAAATAAAAACGAAATTGGAAAGATGATGTATTTAATACAAACTGCAGGGAAAGCACCAAAATTATTAAAGACGTAGGAATTTGTATATCTAACAGACAGGCCCATTATGGGAAAGTAGCTGTGGAAATGAGAGGTGTACTTGAGCTTATAGAAGCATAGGTCTTTTCATTTTGTTCATGCTTTCTTTTTAGACATAATGTTAGGTAAATAGGTTCCAAAGATGGCTTAGTGGTATAGGATAGTAACTGGCATATACTGCCAATGTTTATGTATCAGATGCATGGCATAAAACACTTCAGATAATAATTACATACCTGGTTAAGTTCATCTCTGACTTAACTCAAAACCAAGCACCCATTGCCTTGTCCATGAACAGTTGTGAGCACAGTGTAATTATTAAAGCTACTTACATGTCTTTAAATCCTACTATTAATTTTAACAGTAGCTATGGTGCTTCTTTGGAAAGATCAATTTATAAGTAATTTTTTGTCATGAAATATCTAGATTAGAATATTCTGCTGTACATCATCAGATCTCTTCTTTTTTGTAAAGACTATACTCAGAATATAAAATTGTTCCCCATAAACAACTTATAAAGAGATAAAGAAAGTGTGATAAGCATTTCTGTACAAGAGGAAAGATGATATCTTGTGAGAATTATTAGATCATAACTAGTTGTTAGTTTGTTTATTTGTATTGTGAGATAGTGCCTTGCCACATGGGTCAGAATTTCTTGAATTTTCTATAATGACCAGACTGACCTCAAACTTGTTGCAGTTCTCCTAGCACAGCCTTTTAAGAGCTAATTTTACATAGTTCACTATCATGGATCGATAATAAGGATATTTATTCTGAATGAAGTAAAGAGTCAATTTAAGAGTTTTATAAATAAACAATATATCTGATCGCTTTCTTTTTCTTTCAAAGTAAGACTTTGGATGCTCTTTTGAATATATATGAAGTGGATTTTTCTCTGTTTCATATTTAAAGACAGAATGATAATTAACTTACTCAGGTACCTAGCCAGTGGCACTGAGGTTATCAAATATTTGTAATATGGTGAATGCATTTGGTGGCCGCATGAATAGACTAAATATAATAATTAATGGATGTTTAGAGTATGAATTATATCTTTGCTGTGAGAAAAGCATTTGGTGAATTCTGCAATGTCTCTTAATAAGAAACTGGAATGTTAAGAGTTTTCATTATTTGCTATGTAAAGAATGTGCATGTTCAGAATCAGAAGATGTAAGAATACTAAATTTATTACTCCAATATAATAGTTTCTGAGCTACCTTTAAAATCATTAAAATAAAAATACAAACATCATGTTTTGAATTTCAGGAGTTGGGACTAATTTAAGAGTTTAGGAATTAAAAAAGCATTTAGTACCATGAATGGTGGTAATATCACTGAGACAATATGGTTTACAGAAATCATATTGGTTGTCTTTAGCATGTCTTGTGTGTATGGGATTTCAGGGCATACTACTTTATTTGAATAACCAAATAGAGACCTCATCCATGGGAGAGGTTACTTCTCTCCCTCTTGGCAATCATTAGTTGCTTGTAGTCCTTTGTCTGGTAGTGAGATCCCAAGATTTCCCCATTCCATATTAGCTTGCCTATTGACATTGTCTCTGTTCAGTTGTATAGACAGCCATCTTGCTGAGGTTTCTTGGGTGTATCTTCCTTATATTTACTCATACTTTTTGATCCTCTAGCAATTACAATATTTTTGCCTCATCTTCTGAGATACTTTCTGAGCCTCAGGTGCAGGAGTTTTCTTGTAGATATATACCTTGTATATGAATTCTACACCATTTATTGATTTCTGTATTATAATCTGCTCTAGTTTTCTGTAATGACTTCCATTTACTGTGAGAAAAGCTTTGTTGGTGAACGGTGAGAACTACAATTTTCTGCGGGCATGTGGAGAAGTTTTAGCATGAAGTTATGAATTAAGCTTGTCTAAAAAAGTGATCATAATAGGATCTCTTCTAAGATCTATTACATCACTAGTAGTGGGTATCTGGCTAGGTTTCTATGACCAGGCATGATTTCCCTCTTATTGAGAGAGCCTTAAGTCCAAGGAGACAGCTATTTGGTTACTGCCAAGATTGAGTGCTACTGTTGCACTTTTAAGGATGTCTTGCCTCAATAATATTGAAAATTTGAAAAAAGGATATGAGTTTGAGATGAGTCCCGTTGATGGTTCATGAGAGTCACTGATGTAGGAGAAAATGAAAGAGGTTGGATGGAAGACAGGAGAGACTGGAATGATGTAATCATATTTTAATTAACAAAATAATGAATAAAGTAAAACCTGGCAAAGTAGACTCATAAGAGAGTGAGAGACTTGGAGACAAGCATGGATTTCTTTATAGACATGCTTAGGTCTTACCTGTGTTCTATGATTCTATAGTAGATGACAGGATTGCCACTGACCTTCCAAGATTTCTTTGGTTATGGCTGAGAACAGAGCTTGCTTTTCTCCATTCTCTACTAAACATGAAGCAGATCTTAGATTTAGGACTCACCACTGGGTTCAGGACTCATATTTCTCTCAAGCCTGACCTACAGCCTTCAGAAACTTTCCTGAATTTTTTTTCATAAAACTTTCTATTCAATTGATGATGTCTTTTTTCTGTATTATAATCTGAGTTGTGGGGGGTTTAGTTAAATATAAATGTTCTTTATTTTTATTGTTATCATGAGGGTCAGGAGGTTTTAAAAATTTATTATGAAAAACAGCATTTTATATCATCAGTGACACTTAAAGACTTACAAGCTTATATTGTGGCTGTTTCAGTCTTAGTTTTGAGACTGCATATTATATTGTAGGAGACATTAGCGAAATAATCACCCCTGTATTCAAATGTTGAGAGTTCACTCTGTCTTCTTTATTTATAAAGGAATATAAACTGTTTAACACATCAAAAATAATAAACTATCAACCACTTTTTTTTAAACTCAGAAAGACATCAAGAGATGTGTCTTGATAGCATTTGGTTACTCAGCATTTAAACTCTTGCTTTGAATAAGCTGTATGTAGCTGGTATAATACTACTGGAAAAAAAAATACTACAAGCCTGAAAGTTTCTCTCTAATTTGATGGGAGTATTATTGACACATTTTCTCCCATCTGACTACAAGAGTCAGTCTCAATGTGAATAGCAATATGACCTTTGTACGATAGCTCTGATGCAATATAATACTTGCTGTCATAAATCATTAGTGTTAGTGTTCTCATTTCACTGGTCTTCATCTCTCTTCTACATGCAGGAAATAACTTGTGCCAATATGATCACATACATGTTATGATGCATTACAGAGTAAGTAAATGTATTTGTCTACCATTTTCAAGTGACAAGTTCAATTAAAATTGCTTATTCTTATATGTCATCACTTATACTAGTTTGTCTGCTTTTAAATTAGTTTTCCTTATAAAATCTCAGTAGTAGAAGAAAATTTATGCAGACATTGCATAAAGTCAGCATAAAATAATTATATTTTTGTATATTTTGTTCTACTAAAATATGACAGAAAATATTAAATAAATTAAGGATGATTATGTAATTGCATATTGACGAAGAGTCATAGCAGAAAAAGTGATGAAATTTCTTCTGAGAGAACTTAATAAATTTCAGATAAAAATATTGATATAACATTGTATCACAAAGGTAAATCATGGCAAGCATATTATTTCTTAGATATCAACTTACATAACAAAACAATGATGAATTCAACATTTTATGCAGTTTTCTTTTTTGATTAATATTATATTTCATCTACTGATGAAATGGCAAGTGAAAATGGTCTCTAATTTCTGTGACTACATTAAGCAGAGAATTCACATAGGTCCTCCTTTGCCAGTATCACCTCATTTTATTTGCATCCCAGAAAGATTAAGTAAAAAACTATAGCACAAATGATCAGACTAAGCTTTCCTTGAATAACGAACACTTAACCCAGTGAACTATTACTAACTATTTTTAATATTCTTTACTTTGTTCTTGTCTATGCTTCCAGAACAGAAGTGATGATTTCTTTTGAGGCAACTCAGAAACTTACATCAATTTCAGCCATCTTTGAATTTAATTAAGACTGTTTTATTGCTTCCTTTTCATCCCCTGCTGAAATGCATGTTAAATTCTATTCTATTTTTTCTTTGTATTCTTACATAAAATTTACTTTTCATCAAGCTATTTGCCAGAAAGTATAATAAAGTTGAAATGATAGCACCAAAATTGAGTTATTTTATTACTTGATTTTTTTTATGTTCTAGCAACATTGATTAATTTTTGTTAATATCCTTACAGTCGGAATTCTTTATATTTTAATTCTACAGAATACTGATTTTTTTATTTCCTTGAAATTATTTATTGACAATGTAAAATGTTGAACTCTTTATTTGTACACAATAAACCCAAATGAATAATAAAGTTTCTTGATTTAAAGGGGGAAAAAGTGGGGAAATTAATGACTTCAAACTTAAGACTCACAGACTGCCAGTTAGAGTCTGCTTATAGTCCAATAGGGAGCACATAAAAAAGGCATCCAGGTAAATGCCTTTATATCTGGTATAACGTAAACTAGATTTAATGTGACCTTAAAGCATGTTTCAATTTTCAAATCATTTCTCTAAATGTTACGAGCCTCCAAATAATTATCTTTAAATCTTTGCATACCAAACCAATTTATTTGCACCTTGTTTTCTGTAGACAGTGAGTTTTGTTATCTAGAAACATTAATTGAAAACACTCATGAGCAGTGAACAAGTCCATAGTTTGTTAAAGCAAGAATACACATATCACAGGCAACTCATTTTCTCATGGCTTCTTTTCTCATGACTGAAGAGGAAGTTTCAGAAAACTGCTGCGAACCAGAGTGTAAGGATCAGTCACCGACTGATGGGAGAGTTCAGAGGAGTGATCAGCATTAAGAAGCAGGACAGAAGCAGAGTATAACTCTCCGCATCACTGCATCATCAAAGTGTGACCCTCGCCAAAGAGCATCAAGAACTCCTTATCCCCACCCCCCTTTTATTGCTGTTAACTTTTTCTTCCTTGCCTCATTCAGTTGTAAGGTAAAGACCTCAATTTGTACTTATTTAAATCAGCTTCAAATGACTTGAATCTCTCTGTGTTATAAGCCGAATGGCTAATGAGTAGTTTTTATGACCATATTCACGTAGTTCAGAGGATAATTGGTTTGAAACATAGAGTCCTTAATTTTCCTCATTGGTAATATGTAGACTATGAGCCTTTGTTTAAAACTGTGTTGTGGAATGAATGTTAGAGTTGCTGGATCCTTACCAAATATTTTCAAAAATAACCAATAGGAGTCCAGACAATGTCTTAATCTAATCCTGTGCTGTCATTATTTAGTTCCATAAACTGGGTAACAAACAAGAGAAATTGGCTTGCCAGAACTTTGTGGATCTGGAAATTCCAGGTCAGGCTGCCAGGAGGTTCAGTGACTTATCTGCCTTGACCCCTATCATGCCTGCCCAATCTATATCACAAAGTCCCTCACACCGTGTCAATCTTTTAAGAATAAGAGTCATATCTGACAAAAGACATACTCTGACCTGACTTCATTTTAATTAGCAAATTCTTTATGTTAGCCTTAGTGGGTTAGGGAAGAAGGACTTCAAGAAATTAATTTGGGAGTGGCATTCAGGCTAGAACAGACATGATGGCATCTGTGACACGAGGGGAAAAAAAGCATTATAAAATGCTTTCAAAGTCCCACTATTTTTTCAGAATTAAAGCTGAGATGCATCATTTTCAGCCCATGTTCTGTTGAATAAAGATGAGAATACACTAAAGGGAGACAAAAGGAACAAATGTAAAAAGAAAACCACACCCAATTAATTAGACTATCACATGTAAAACTAAATATACAACGGAAAAAAAAAGAAAATCAGAACCTGATGTTTTTAAGTGAACTTATCTTGCTGACTTACATGAACAAGACTTAATGCCAGATTTTTTTTCCCAACAATTTCCAATCTACTCCCGTATTGAACTGCAAATTGCCTCTTATTCTTTCCTCGGTCTGCTTAAAGTGTGAATTTCTTTCAGAGCTGCAAGATTCTGAACAGGCCAAATCAGCATTGTCAGTTCACCATGTGCACGTGAGGAGGCATTAGCCCTAATTAGGACCGACTGTGAAGGAGGGGATCTGAGTGGATGAGGAGATGGCTCAGGAGTACTTGCCTGGAAAGGGAACTTCATGCTGAGTTGCTTATAAAGCCGGGTTTTGAAAAGTCAAATACCTTGCAGGATATTCAGAGTGAGTGCTGAAGATCCTTGACATTTCCTGACAGAAGACTGTACTTAATCCAAATCATAACAGTTTGTCATTGATGCGATTTCAGAAAGAACCAAACAAGGAGCACACGTCACAGCAGTGAAAAGAGTCAAGGGCCGGAAGGGGAGGATTGGAAAGCTAATTGTGCGAAAGGGAGGAGCGCTTTACTGATGGTAAGTGTAAGTAGAAAAGCTGAGATGTGTGAGGCAAGAACAATGTATTTGGAATATAGAAGACTGTAGATAGTGATATGACAAAGGGATAAACTAAAGATAACTCTTGATAATAAAATTCAGAAATGATGAGATTGCTATGTGAAAGGACAAGGGTTAGTGGTATTCCTCATGATTTCAGAAGGTGGATGGGACCTTCAGGAGCAAATTACATGAGGGAAGGAAAAGTTTCATTTCAGACATGGAGCCTATGATACACTGACAATATAAATTTATTCTTTAAACTTAGAAAAATATTATCTATTTAATTTTCTGATCTCAAACATGCTATTTTAGGTTTCTCTTTATAAAATTATTCAAGAATCTATTTTAAGAAACATAATATAAAACCCATTATTGTCAACTATCAGAAATGTGGATCAGTAGAAGTCATATAAATCAACATATAAATTGTTTTTACTTGCAAATTATTCTATTTTTATAATAGCATAAAACAAATTTTATGTGCAGCTCTTTTCAAAACCTCCCTTATAGCATAGATTTAGACAGGAGGTTTTTTTCTGAAATAGTAGGAAGACAAGCTTTTAGAAAGATCAGTATTAACTAACTATAATATGAAATCTAGAACTCAGTGAGAAAAATTCATTGTCTAGGGACTAAGTACAGGGGAATTTGGGGAATATCATTTTGTACACATTACATCAAAGCGTATTCCAAGTCTATCTAATCTGATCCTAATCCTTTAATTTTCAGTTCAGACAAAACTGCATGATCAAGTCTAACTAATAAGACACATAAGAAAAAAACACTGGAGCAAAATCTAAGAACATGTCTCCTTTTCTTAAAGAAACTGCCTGACTCTGGCTTGATGGATGTGAGAGTGCTATTGTACTTTGAATTTGAAAGCACTTTTCTAGCCCACCTGAGATATTAATGACACAGTGGTTGCATTAAATTCAATAGGTTGCTCTTCAAAATGTATAAAATTCAAAGAAAGTCCTCGGCAAAGACATCAAAAGTGATGCCAGAGTCTTCAATGTAGATCACAAAGGTCAAGTTCTCCATCATGGACAACAGTACTTCTGCCTATGTTCCTTTCATCCTTTCAACAATGCATACTACAACTTTCTTGAACTGCCAAGAATTGGATGAACAAAACAGAACTACACAGACTAATCAAAGGCATCATTTCTTCTGTGCTATGCATATAAAAATAGAATGGACTTTCTGCCACTGTTATCCTAGCAGAGCTTGCAATCAAGAACTCAAAGCAGATAGAAGTTGATGCACAAGAAATTCCCAGTAGGAATCAGTAAAGTTATTAAGATGAGCCTGGGTATATCATGCTGTCTAGACTCCTTATTTAGAATGCAAAATTTGTCAGGTTAAATCCCTTGAAAAAAGAAACCAAAAGAAAACCTTATTAATATGCTAACAAACCATCAAGAGAGACCGTTTGTGATCAGCAACAGAACCCGCATACACTAGAAAGGCTCAGATGGAAGTTAAAGTGGAATAAGCAAAGCAAAGACTCTTTTCAAAGAAGTCACTATTAACCAAAACCAAACCTACTAGAGGTAGGATTGTTATTACTAGAGCTACTCAATTTGTAGACATGACCTAATACTTGTATCGATTAATCAGGTTAAGTGATGCTCAGAAATTCCTTCAAGCAACTGATGTGCAATCACATCCCAGAGTAGTATAAAACTGGTGAATGAATGCATTACCAAATGGCATCTTGTCCCTGAAGACACACAGAACCCTCAGAAGGGGAGACAGCATTTAGTGATTATTTGTGTATTTTAGCAAAGAGCATAGAAAAGAGATGACTAGCATATTTCTGAAAGTGTAGACAGATAGGCTACTGTCACCCTATTTCTTTTATAGTAAAACACTGTAGAAGGCACAGCATAGACATTATGGAGTATGACATTTTGAACTGTACTTAGAGGAATTTGAAACAATGCGTGTGTTGGTAATGGGGTCTTTTGATTCTATTTCATAAACTAAAACCTGAAAAATAAGTAAAAACTGAAATTAAATTTTAAAAAGTTAATTTTATGATTTGATTAGAAGTTGACGGGATGTTTATTTTTGTATTACCTTCTTTTCCTTTTAAGAATACATCTTAAAAAAACTTTTTATATTTAAAACAAAACATTATCAGATCCTTAAAATAAGATGAGTTTTTGATGATACTTCAAATAAGGAATCAAAAGGAAAACCTGATCCTCTCACAAAATTTCTAAAATAACAAAGTATAATATCGTAAAGTTCATTAAAATTCTAATTTCAGTTATAGAGTTATTTGGCATTATATGCTTCCTGTTTCTGAGAAGTCCTCATTTGGGAATCAAAAGAGATTCCTAAATTAGTTACTATATAAGATGACCAATGTTCATTTAACTCCAGGGATAATAAGTTAGGTTACCAATAAGTCTAGCCATAGTTTGGGCTCCCTGATGTAACATGTGCTTGGATCTCTAGCATCTCAAATTCTTAGAAAGTGCACAGGAAATTTTGAAACTCACAGATAGAGAAAGAAGATCCTTATTGTCAGCATTGCCTAGCATAAGCTGGCTGTGGTTCCTGTTTGAGCACTGATCATTTGTATTCTCCTCCTGTCTTGAAAAACAATTGCAGAAATGATCCTATGCTACTTGAATGGGAAGAACCCGAGCATGAGATGGACAGCTTTGGAAGTGTGGGTATTCTTAGCTTTAACTGGTAGTTTAATAAACCTAAAATCATGAAAAATTCTTTGGAGGGTTAGTACAACAGATCTTACAGCCCAACATTTGGAGCACAAGTTTTCAAATAGTCACGCCAATTGTCTTTCAGCCTACAGTGGGTCTGCTGCTTGGGTGGTGTTTTAGCAGAAAGCAAAAGGTTGGCTTGCCCCCAAACTTTTTTTCTTTCTTTTGATATTTTTATAAATAATGCATTGCACTTACATGGGGATACTTTTGGATGTTGAAAGAAGTTGTAGAATTTTTTGGAGCAGAAATTGAAAGCAATTGTGAGCCTATTAACAGGGGTTCTGGGCACCAAGCTCCGTCAGAGCATCAAGTACCCCAGCCACTAAGTACCTCTCTCATTAACCCTTCACCCCAAACACACACAACGTTTCTCTTCTAGTTATTTGGCATATTTTAACCAATGTGTAAATATTGTAAATATCAATCAAAATTATTGCTGTATGTAAAATAAATTTAAAATTAAGTAGAAAAAAGTTTTGAGAAGGAAAAAAAACCACTTGAATTCTTGCTGATGCCTAGAGACAATGAGTCAGAGAATTCCCCAAGCACCCTAACTCTAGATTGCTGAATCATGAAATAAATGTTGGCACAGTTTAAGGAATATTGAGGCAGGAGCATTTTTTGGTTATGAAGCATCATAATTGAAATAAGTAGGTACTGAAATCAGACATAAGTAGAAGTTAGAAGTACATTCATATTAAAGACATTTGGGAGTAATATATATTCCTAGACCATTCTCATTGAGATAGGATTTACTACATTACTATTACTATTACATTACTACGATGGAGTCAGGTCAAACTACTAATTTATTCGAGGAACACAACTGTCCAGAGTATGAATTATTATTTCTTATAGAGCAGTGAAGGAATAGTTAAGCACATTTTGGTGTTCAATGATTCTTTCCATTGTCAATTTTATCAGGTAGTTTTCATTTTTCCAAAAGTGAAACCCATACTCTCTCTCTCTTAGAGAAAACTTAACTATAGAGTTCCTAGCAATTAAACTTCCCCATTCTTGTTTTTCTTGTCTCCCCATCTTTAGATTGCTCTAAAGAAAATTGCCAAAGAAAAAGAAAACTCTTAAAATACACAGTCTCACTTATTGATCACAAATTGGAGAAGAGAACTCGTAGAAGTCAGAGGCATGGAAATGTCTTTGGTCATGATGAGACAGTTTGGTCAAATGCTGGGAAAATCAAGAAATGTATACCACTGTGCCGCCTTCATTCATGACTTCCCTGCAGTGTCTATACTAATTCAATTAGGAAAGGCAGCAAGAAAAAACCATGGTGTCACTGAACTGTCTAACGCATACTAACTGCACTAAGAAGCATTACTAGAAATATTTAAGATAGCTGAGGTTTGCAGTACAATTTCCTGATGCTCAAGCAATGATGCCATTTTATTCTCCAGCCTCACTGAAAACTGGAAGAGGAGCTTTTCAAATAAAAATTTGAAAGGATAATCAAATGATAATATTTCTTCTGAGTAGAAAGAGACTAAGAAAGGGAAAAGCACCAACTGCCGTATCAAATACATCAGACTCCCTCCAACATCAGCCCAACCCTATGCTTTTAAGCAAAGCTAATATGAGTGAGGCATTAGAATGCATGCATTTGCTATTTTCCTACCGTTTCCACATAAAGGATTATTCTAGATTTATTCATACTCGGGTTCTAAATTTGTAAGAAACACAAGATGGTAATCAAAGTTGGAGGAGAGTTTACCTGACTCAGCTAGTGTCATCACATTCTGTTTCAAATACGGAAGTTTGAATTTCATCTGATTTGGCAGGGTACTTTGACAACACTCAAAAGAGTTTTAGAAAAGCACATAAATAGTTCCAATTCAGGAGCATAGCTAAATATTAACATTTCTACTTTCAGATACATGCTCATTGTGTGCCAGGCAGGTTGACCAACATGCATCACATATATTGCTCATGAAGATTCATGAACAATATCATAATGGTAGGGGTACTATTGACAATTCACAGGTACAGTTTTGAGCAATTATCACTCATTCATGTGATGCTCAGTTGTCATACTGAGATTTTTTTTAATTTTAGTTAGTCTAAATTAAAGAACTACGTTTCTTCATTTGTAAAAGAAAAAAGAGTCTTGAAATGCATACAGGGAGCAAAATATCTTCTTTGTTATACAAAAGTGTTTGGACCAATAATATCTCCTGTTTTGCAGTAGTTATAATGATCAAAGAACATAATAAAAAAGAAATAGAAAAACTGAGCAACATTATAATTCAAGTGAATCTAAAAGACTTATATAGAATATTCATCAACAAAGAGCAGGATGCCTTTTGTTCTCAAAAGACGTGTAGGTTCTCTTCAAGAATAGACCATATGTTTGCACACAAAACACCCAAATAAATTTTAAAAGACACAAATATTTTCTTGGCACAATAGAGTGATACTAAAATTAATGAAGAAAAAAACTTGAAATTTCTCAGAGATGTAGAAATTAACATATTCTTAAACAATGAATAATTTACAGCAGAAATCTCAAGGGAATTTAAAAAAAACACCCAAGATGAATGAAAATAAAGCATAGCACCAAAATTCATGGGATGCAGACAAGGAACTACTCGAGGGGAATTACAACTGCAAGTGCCTACATTAAAAATGAATATTCAGAAAATTTGGGATCAACCTACCCCAGGATCCAGCAATACCACTCTTGGGA
>LOEQ01007955.1:2434-16582 GCA_001685075.1 Bramus lutescens
GTTATTTCGGGGTATAAGCTAGCCGTGCGGGAGCCGGGCAGGACGAAAAACAGGGCCCGCTCCCCTCATTACTACACACATTGGCAGAGGAGACCACTTGCTAAATATAATACTAATAGCACAGACACTGAGAGCAACAATCAATAAATGGGACCTCCTGAAACTGAGAATCTTCTATAAGGCAAAGGGCACAGTCAATAAGACAAAACAGCAGCCTACAGAATGGGAGCAGATCTTTACCAACACCACATCTGAAAGAGGGCTGATTTCTAAAATATATAAAGAACTCAAGAAACTAGATGCCTAAATACAAAATAATCCAATTTAAAAATGAGATACAGAGTTAAACAGAATTCTCAACAGAAGAATCTCAAATGGCCATAAGACATTTAAGGGATCGCTCAACATCCTTAATCATCAGGGAAATGCAAATGAAAATGACTCGAGATACTGCCTTACACCTGTCAGAATGGCTAAGATCAAAAATTCAGAGGACAGGTTTATGTTGGAGATGTGGAGTCAGGGGAATGCTCCTCCACTGCTTGTGGGAGTGTAAACTTGTACAGCCACTTTGGAAATCAATGTGGAGGTTTCTCAGAAAATTGGGAATCAACCTATCTCAAGACTCAGCAACACCACTCTTGGGCATATACACAAAGGATGCACAATCATACCACAAGGACACTTGCTCAACTATGTTCACTGCATCTTTATTTGTAATAGCTAGAACCTGGAAACAACCTAGATGTCCCTCAACCAAAGAATGGGTAAAGAAAGTGTGCTACATTTATACAATGGAGTATTACTACTCAGCTGTAAAAAAGCAATGAAATCTTGAAAATTGGTGGCAAAGGGATGGAACTAGAAAGGAACATCCTGAGTGAGGTAACTCAGACTCAGAAAGACAAACATGGTGTGTACTCACTAACATGTGGATGCTTGATGTAATGCAAAAGAGAGTGTGAACAGTTCGTAAGAGATTGTAAGAGTCAGAGGGACAGGGAGTTAACTGTGAAACTTTGTCTCCTCTGAACATCAGAAGCTACATCTATAAGTGCTTGTCAACATAATTATCTAAACATTAGCTGAGCAATATTACTGATAGGCATGTTAATGTGGATGGGGAAGGTTTATAAGTCCTCAACCCTGCCCAAAGAACTATAGGCAGCTAAGGAATGATGAGAGCTGGAGAAATTGCCTTCCTCAGGAAAGAGCACAGGAATGTGTTATCCAATATCAAATGATCATCCCTGGAAACCTACATGCAAGTAACATTACATAAACGGAGCAAGTCGTGTTTGTGTCCACGCGCATGCACACACTCACATATACTAAAAAACAATGGATAAAAAAGGCTATGAATTTGAAACAGAATATTTGAGGGGGAATATATGAGGGGTATTGCGGAAGGGAAGGGATGGGAAAATGATGTAATTATATTAAAATCTACTGCATTCCATTCCAGACACAACAGGCAGACATAAGGACCCAGGTCAAGATGGTCCTCGGGGCATGAGGGGAATGAGGAATTTGTGGAATAATGGAGGCTTCCTCTACAACTAGCAAGAATACCAAGAGGCATTGTGTCTTAGTCTGGGAACAGAGAAGCCTCTAGGGACCCAAATGTACCCCATTTCTCACTCTAACATTTTGACTTTGTTGACATTCAGTAACTAACTTCCTTGATTTTCTTCATAATTCCATGTTTCTATAACCTGGCTATTGGCATCAGAATAAGTGCACATTTGGCCTCCATTTCTCATTTTGTTTATAATCTATCTAATGATATTTTTCTGAAACGTGATTGATAGCATACTTTTATCCATAGCCCGTCTCCACAATTGTATGTGCTGCCTGACTGTTACAAACAGCATTCAGTAGGTGACAAAGTGAAGGGTTAGTCTGTGTGATACCGATGACAAGGTTCTGTCATCTAAGAGTTGCAGACAATAGGAAAGCGAGGTGAACAGAGTTTAGGAATCCAGGTATGCGGCACTCTGTTCTTCAGGACCACTGGCAGCCCTGACAGCAGCAGAGAGATCAAACAGAAATGTTTAAAGCTACTGACAGCCAGCGACATCTAAAAATAACTGGCAAAGACTCAGTGTTAAATGTTGAGTTCAGACTACAAGATAGGGACATTGCTTCACAACTGAACAAATGTTCAATGCATCTAGTTTGTCAAAGAAAACCTCCAGTTGATTTAGTAGCATTTTAATGTTCCCCAGAACACAGTTTGGAGAACGGGGTGCATACCCTGTATGTAGTAGTAGGCTCTTAATTAATGCTGTGCCTCCTACCCCCATGGGATTTCTAGACCTTCATAACATGACACCTGGCATTGATTCAACTGCATTTCCTCCCCATAAACCTTGAATTCAGCCACTTTCCTACTTTTCCCCTCATTTCCAATCAGCACATAAACAAGCCTTTTGTTTTTATGAGGTATCCATGTTCTCACTGCTCATACGGTCTTCCCAGTCTTTGTCCTCCCTGTTCCCTTCACCTGTTCTGTCGTTTGGGGGTCCATGCTAAGAGTCTCCTGTCTGTTCTCTTCTGGATTTGCTGGTGTCGTTACCAGGTGCTCTGTAAGCTTTTTGTTTCTTCCCCTCCTTAATGCTCTGACTGGACAGATCTGTTCTATGAGTGTATCAGGTGATTCCAGGTTTGTGGGTGTTGCCAATCAAGATTAATTATCACATATGGCCTCACATACAAATTATAAGATAATATTGATTTGAGGAAAAAATTCAAATTTTAAAGCAAAAGATAGAATCCAAAAATTTAGTGTGACCCAGGCAGTCTTGACTGTGAGTAATCAAGTTCAGGGTTTTAGCTCATGGTTTTGTAACAAAGGTATAGGGGCTGGAGAGATGGCTCAGCGGTTAGGAGCACTGGCTGCTCTTCCAGAGGGCCTGAGTTCAATTCCCAGCACCCACATGGTGGCTCACAACCATCTGTAATGAGATCTGGTGCCTCCTTCTAGCCTGCAGGTGTACATGCAGACAGAACACTGTATACATAATAAAAAAATGTAAAAAATGTGCAACTGAATGTAACAAAACACCAATTAATATGGACTGTATGACTCATTTCTGTACAGTTTAATGTACACGAAACTCATTTATACTGTCAGATCTCAGCATGTCAGTTATTATTGAAGAAAGGGCAATTACTAAGAAAAGTCAAGGGAGTGTCTCAGGATAAGAAATTTTTTTCTCTAATGTTATGATTTTTAAGAATTTTAATGACATACAATTGTATACTTTACAAAAGTTCTTTGAGTTTTAAACCTTCAATTTGTCTAAAGATATATACACATATATGTGCTACACATGACAAATTGTAGATCATGACACTGCTCTTTGAATACATCCATATCACTTAGCAAATACAAAATGTGTGCATTACAGAAACATGTTTCTTGACACTTTGCCAATAAAAGATTAAAAGATGACAAAAAACAAGCTAGGGTGAAAAGAGGTATTTACCCTTTCCACCCCCTTAAAGGTTAGCATATAGCAAGCACTCAACAGGTAATTTTTGATTAGGTAAATTGAATTAATCAGAACATCAGTGCCAAATGTGTGAGAAAGTCCATGTTTAAAGAAGATGAGCTACAGAGTCAACAATACATTTAAGTCATTTTGCTGTTTCTCATTTGTACAGCATCCAAACTGGCTTTTGCTTTAATAAATAATCTTGATAATTCTACTCATTTATGTTGATGCCTCTTTGAGTCTTGTGAGATCAAACCCTCAGAGTTCCTTGTATTTATCATGGGCCTTGGGGTCATACTTGCTACATGCTTGTTCCCCCCAAATGAGCTAGTCACACACCATGGAAATGAATTAGTGAAAACGATCACAGTTAAAGCCTATCAACAACATCTATGGAAGCCTGTTAGGAATTAATCATATGTCATGCTGACAATGTCTAGTGGGTGCCCATAGAAACACGCTCTTATTCCAAAGAGGATGGTTAGGATCTGGGCACATGGAGGAAAAAAAGGGGGTCTTTTAAGTGGCAAGAACTTCAAGAGAACCCTTGGGAGAGTGGAAATGCTGAGCTGTTTTCTGCTACTTCATTCTTTTCTAAATCCTGGGTCCCCCCCCCTTTGGTCTCAGTTTACCCCTCTCTCCACTTCCACCTGAATATGCCTGGTACCTTGATTGAAATCAGCTTTGGCATTTTGTAGTCAGCTGTTGTAAGCAGCCAAAGGCATTATGCTGCATTTGAATAGAGCTCACAACAGAATCAAATGACTCTCATGGCCCAGGTACTATAGCTGACATTGAGTGGATAGAAAGGCGGGGTATCGCGACCTTGAGTGTTGGCAGTGCCTCCTATCTAGAGCACTCAGGAGTGTAAGTGATGACGATGGTAACTATGACATGGGCGGTGCATTCCTCTCCCTATTTCCTATATCTTACTCATGTTGAAATTCAAATACTCTTTGTGGTGGATTCTATTACTGTCTGTAGTCTATAGATTAGCTAACCAAGGCTGGGAATGCACAGAGACCTGCCTTAGGTCACAGATCCAAGTTCATATACTAAACTGCTCTGTGATTTCCTCTTTCTCATCCTCAGCCAGAGAACAGTCCAAGTGCCCAAGATAAGATGGCTTGTATTCAGCTCTCTGGACTACTTTTGGCATTTAGAGTAGCCCCAGAGAAAGACCTTGTCAGTGGGAGAGTGACAGGAAAGAGGGATATGATTATTGATACACATGTTGTTCACACTTGCTGAGCATGGCCAACAAGTTCAGGAGAATCCTGGAAGTGTCTTCCAGAAGAGCTTCAAATCAGTTCTCTGGACGCCATCTGCAAGAAGGATTGGGAGCCTTGTCACCTTTGAAATACAACAGAACAAAATCTGGACATTGTCCTTGTTCTTGTCCCCTGGGTTAAGGGAATTGTGATTATCCTCAGAGCTGGGAAGCCTAGGGAAGATACCAGATTGATAAGGTCTAAAGCAAAATGCCACTGAAAACACAGTGCATACAGCGAGCTCATACCCTGGAATGAACAGAAGCTGTACTCTTTATCTGGTACCCTGCTCTAAACCTACCCACCACACCATTCTCCCAGAAAACACTATGTCCAGTATAGGGAACCAGTATATGACAAAGGTGGCTTACCCTGTATGATATAGCAAGTTTTATTGTCAGACTATCTTTGGATCTCCAGCCCCCAAATAATGACTTGAAGACTTACTAATTATGAAGCCTTGGTCTTTAGGCTTAATCTTGCCCCCAACAAGCTCTTTTAACTTAAACTGACCTGCTTATATTAATCTATATTTTACCATGTGTCTTTTTTTAAAGCTCTCATTTATTCTGTGTGCCTGACTTGTTCTGCATCTCACTGGCATCTCCACATGCCTGGATTCATCTACTCTTTCTCATTCTTCTCTGAAATCCCTCTCCTGCCTTTCTGTTGACCATTCAGCTCTTTATCAAATCAATCAGAAGGCATCTGGGCAAAGACACATCTTCACAGTGCACAAAAAGATTATCCCCCAACAGTGGGGCTTACTTCTTTTATCAAATAAGTCACCCAATAGGACTTGGGAATGCTCATAGCATTCATTAGGACAGAGACCACTTTTCTGATTGGGTTCTCACTCCCCTCGTCCTGACCCTTTTGCTTCAGCTCCCTTTTCACCCTCACAGCTACTCTGCTGTGTGACTGGGGAGATGGAACCTGCAGACTGTATTGCACAATGTGTTTATATTGGCCACTTTCCCAATAGACTCAAATGGTTGAAGGCACTAACTACAGATTGAAGACCCAGAAATGAAGAAGGTATTTCTATGGTATCTCTGTATCCTAGGTGACGGACATCATCTTGACAGCTGTCACGAACTGTTCTGCCATCATCCTCTGTAGGATGCAGCCTCTCCCAAGACCTCTTCCTGAAGGTGAAGAGTTCAGCATTTGGTAAGCATAACACTAAGCTTGCCTTCTGGGGTCTATTTCTCTGTCAAGCTGTAGAATATGAGCAGTTTCTCATTAGTGGCTCCAGTCAGCATCTTGAAGCAGATCCCTATGGCTGCAGTTTCTAATCGATAACCCTTACCCTTGGTCTCTTGTCATACTTGTCCCTCCAACCTCAGTTCTCCTGCATGAAAGCCCTCTCCTGAAAGCACTAATTTCTAGGCTGACTTCTTATGTCCAGTTTGGATTAGAGATTTTCTCCAGGTGCAATGTGTCCCCTTGAGTCAAATCTTCCTTACTTCCTCCCTCCCTCCTTCCCTCCCTCCCTCCTACTCTCCTTACCTCTCTCTCCTTCCCCCACTCTCTTTTCCTTCCTCTCTTCCTTCTCTTCTTTCTTTCCCTCCCTCTTTTTCTCTTTTATTTTCCTTTTGTTCATTTGTTTCTTTCTTTGTGAAGGAGGTAGATCATCATCTCACCATGTAGCTCTGGCTAACCTAGGACTTATTATGGATGCATACAGTGAAAAGATAAAAATAAACTACTGAGATACTGAAGGAAATCATTTTGATAGGTTTAAAGATTTCAGAGATATTTGAGATTCACAGGAGAAATTATTAGGCACACGGTAGCTGATGTAATTTCCAAGTATCAGAACGATTGGAAATAGAGACAGAGACAAGGAAGGGAAATGTGTAAGAGCTCCAGGACGGAGTGGTGTTTCTTCATAAACATGGTATAAACTTGATGTCTGAGGACTGTGAAGATTACACTGAAAGATCATAATGTCTGAGCTTCAAAAAGGGTCCATATCTATACCAAGGCATTCAGATTTGTGCTGCAGAATTATTTAAAAATTTCAAGCAAAGAAATTCAATGCACATAAAAATTTCTGAGAGCCGTGACATGCCATTCTGTAAGAAAAACACACATTTTTATGATCTCTTAATGTCAAGATTTTGTTTATTTTGTTTCAAAACCCAGCTCACTATAATATTTCATCTTGTTAAAAATGACTTTCACTGGCAAGCGATGCTTCACTGTGAATGTTTGGAGGAATGCTAATTGGGTAATGCCCTCTGGATTTATGCTGCTCCACTACAGTAAACACGAAACACCTTTTGTTTTTTTTTTCCTAACCATCAGTGCATTGTCTTCTAATGTCAGAGGTGTGCTCCCCCCGTCCTAGGTACCAGATAGCTTCAGTGTGACAGTTGCCTAAGACTCGGCAATAATCCAAGTGAGGGGCTACATTTGTACAGAGAATAGGAATTCACAGGGATGTGGGGCAGATGTGAGCTTTACAACAGTGTCACTCTGGGATCCTTGCTAAGGCTGCCTTATATCTCGGATGGCTAGAAAAAAAGCTGAGACTATTGCTTGTGCTGAGGGGCAAGAGCAAATCATGATCATTTGAGCCTTAGACAAGCAGAGAGGATGTTGCAACATCTGCTTGAAAAGATTCTTTTAGGCAATTGCATTGCTTCTTTTTCCCTCTTGAGGTTTTATGGGGTTGACTTAAATGCCTCAATGTCTGCCATCAGAGAATTCAGAGGCTGACTCAAAGTTTCTGTACATTATACTCGTATAGAGAGGTCACCCTACCGGCTTCCAACATTTTGGTTCCTACGAGGTTCTACGGAGCATAGAACATATCATTCCTCAGGCGCACATGTCAAGCAAGTTGCTTCTCTTTAAAGCATATTTTCTAAGGTCTTTTCAGCCTCCTGTCACTGGAGTCCCCTCCCTGGTTCTTTGTAGACACATATGCTAGTATTTTCCAAGTCCTCTATATTTCAGAAATTTAAAGATTAAATTTCACATTCTTAGTTGACTAAGGAAACCTATCTCTTCCATCTTTTATGCCTTATATACCAATGAGGAAAGACCTTGAGTCTCCATGAGGGTTAAACACACATGATCTCATCATGGAGATGGTACTGTTATTTGGGTATCTTTAGGTCCTGGATCCCTTTGGGACAAAAGCCTCCCAATGTGATGGAAACACTGTGCTGTCCCATCAAGCCAGTCAACTTGAGGAACAAGGCTATACATATAATATTGGAAGGTTACAGGATGTTCTAAAATTTGATTATAGATCAGCTTCAGAATGCTTATGAAGCCATTCTGGGTAGAAAAGTTGCTCTGCTACCTAAGTCCTGCTTGTTTGTTATTCTTGGAAAGGCTATGAAAGCATCTCTTTAATGAAGGACACTCTGGCTTGTGACAGATTCTCTCATTTTCTTCATTTAAGAATGCTTTCGTTTCCTTTTCATTCTTAAAGGACTTGCACCCTAATGAATACACTCCATTCTCTGTCCTCCCGACCTTTCCTTTGTCCCCCTCTTCCCTCCTCTCTCCTCCCTTTTCGCTCCTCTCCTCTCGCTTCCTTCCCCTTCCATTCTATTTCAGTGTTTTCTTTTCTTTCCTTTTCAGAACTTGAAGGTGTTTGCTACTTCTATCTGGATTTTAAAACTTCTGCTGTCCTCTGAATGACTTTTCCTCTATAGGAAGGTCCCTTTTATGTTTTAGCCTCTGTGTGTGCCCACATGAGCACACATGAACATGCCATAGCCTGTGCCTGTTCTCTCAGTCCATCATATGGGTACTGGAGATCAGGCTAGGAAGCTAAGGTTGCCAGGCTTGGCAGCAAGTTTATTCCCCCCTCCCCCACTGAACAGCATCTTGTTGCCCCCTTTTTATTCTTTTAAAGACCCAGGATTTTTGTTAAATTTATTGTTCCACAATTCTGTGTGTAAATATAATGTGTTTTGAGGAAATCTGTCCCACTCTCTGTCCTCTAATTCCTGCTAAACATTCCCTCCCGCCTTTGCCTCCCAAAGTCATGTGCTCTACTTGAGTCTACTTAGTCAGTATGTGCATAGACATAGGGCCATTGGCCCCTGGAACATACACCAGCATCCATCCATCACCACTGAGCTAAGTGTGGGCTTCCCTGAGCCTCTCCTGTGTCCTCACTGGAACTTTGGATGGCTTGTTCTTGTGTGGGTCTTATGCATTCAACAGCACTCCTGTGAGTCCATGTGTGCTATGGCCTAGTTACAACTGGTAAACAATGTTCTGGAAGAACCTTCTGCTATCTCTGGCTCTTATATTCTTTCCACCATGTCTTTTGAGATTATCTCTGAGCCTTGTATGGAAGGGATGTTTACAAAGGACTCTGTTCTACTATGGAGATATTTGCCCATCTATGTTCATTGTTGTTCTAGTCACATCACAATAGACAGGAAATGGAAGGAGCCTAACTGTCCATGAGCTAATAAATGAATAATGACAAAATAGCACATAAGCATAAGAGGATTTTATTCAGCAGTGAAGAAAGTGAAATTACAAAATTTGCTGGTAAATGGGTGGATCTGGAAATAGTCACTCCATGTGAAGGTAAATGAGATCTAGAAAGACAAATGCAACAGGTTCACTCTCAGATGTGGAGCCCGGCTTTGAATCTTTTAGATATGTGTGCTTAAAGGGGAATATCCATAATGTCAGAAATTTAGAGGGTGGGTGTCGAGAGGACTTCAAGGGAGGGAGGATAGTTGAACGCAGGTGGTAAAAGTGGGCAAAGGGGAGGAACGGGACAGGAAGGGTTAATGAGGTGGGTTATGGGAAGGCAGTGTAAAGGAGGTGTGGAAAGGGAGAGACAGCTAACAGTAAAGATGCTGGTTTTCTTGCTTTTATTGCTGTTGTATTGTATTTTATGTGTGCATTTTCCCTGTGTTGCCCAGAATAGCCTCAAACTCCTGAACTAAAATGGTCCTTTTTTCTAAAAGCCTCTCTTCCCATGGATCTCAGACACAGGTGTATGCTGCCATTCCCCACTTACTTTTGAGGTCTTTTGCTTTTCTGTTTCTGAAGCATGGCTTGAATATGGGGTCAGGGTGAGGGTTTCTGGGTCCTGTTCCTTTGGAGAATGAGTTTCCCTATGTATCTCAGATTGGCTTTGAATTCAAGATCTCTGGTGTACTGAGAGGAAAAGCGGGCACCACCCACCATGCCCTGATTCTCCACTCATTTCTCTCAGGTTACCCCACTTGTGCTTGCTTCATCCAGATCTGTAGCTTTATGCTTGGTGCCCAATTTGAAAAAGAAAAAGAATTTTTTTTCACCAAGTATTGGAGTAGCTTTCTAAGCCTGCCCTGCCCTTGTCTTCCTTCAGAGACCTCAGGATGTGAATGAAGAACCTTTTGCTGTAGAGTCAGACTGCTTTCTGCCAGTGTGGAATGGATCTCTCGGATCACTGATTGCTCTGTCTCCATTCTGTTGTTGAGATTCTTATTTCAACCATTGTGTTTTACGGGTTGAGCCCTTGCTTTTCCTTCTTTATGTTTGCTCTTTCTTTGCTGAGGAAGTCTCTTTGTAAGGTGTCTGCTTTTTTTCCATTTGTCTCTGGCATATCCATGGATACTGTGTGATGCTTATGTGATGGATACTGCCAATCACAAAAGGTGACATGAAAGACGACGACAGCAGGAACTACAGATACAGTTCAATAGGTAGACTGCTTGTCTGACATGCAGAAGGCCCTGGGTTCGATTCCCAATGCTACATAAAGTGGACATGGTGGTGTTTCTCTGCAATCCTAGTTTTCAGGAGGTACACACAGGGAAAATAATCCAGGTATGGCAGCACACAGCATTAATACAAGCGCTTGGGAGGCAGAGGCCGGAGGATCTGAGGGTTTCAGGATAGCCAATTAGGACAACATACAACAACATCTTAGCCAAAGAATTCTAGCATCTATGTCTCTGAAATGTTGACATCCACTGTCTTTTCATTCTGTCTCAGATATTTTTCATTCTTGTATGACAAGTGATTTTCATTTGAAACTTGGAAATTTGGGGTGTTAAGTTTCCATTTTTGAGATTTCTTTCTTCCTTCCCTCCCTCTCTCTATCTCTCCTTCCATCTCTCCATCCCTCCTTTCCTATCTTCATCCCTCCTTCCCTCCCTCCTTTCCTTTATGTAGTTCAGACTGGACTGGAACTCACTATGTAGCTATGACCTTGAAACTCCTTATCCACTTGCTGGGGTTATAGATATGTGCCAGCACACCTATAAGAACTTTCAGCAGTTATATACTCAAAATCTTTGCAATTTCTCCCTTAAAAACTGAAAAAAAGTTCTTCCTGTTCACATGCGAGCCAAATATTGTCCGGGTTCTTTACATCTTCAGTGATGCTGTTTCTTTCACTTTCAGTACTTCATCCACTTGAAATGGGTGTGTTCTGTGACATCAGGGGAGAGGGATTTATGTTTGTTTGTTTGTTGACCTATGGTTTCAGGGCAGGGATTCTTGGTCTCATTCAAAACCTGAAAACGTACACAAGTATCCTCGGTGCATTTTAAAGTGCTGACCCTGTCACTAGAAGTGCACCATCCTTCGGCCCCATGAGTCAGCCTTGTCAGGTCCTTCCAGGGAGTGTATCTGCTTTTTCTCTCAACTCCACTTGATGGCAAAGCCACATGTACAAACCGTCAGTCATGTTTTTCAACACCCCAAGAGTCAAGCTGAAAAGCCCATTATGATGGAGAAGGCGGCCTTGAGTTGGGGTGGCAAAGAATATTGCTGAGGCGCCTTGCCAAGTCTCCTGGTATTACAGACTCTTCCAAGGTCAGAAATGCAAGTCGACACTGTTGAAATATTAATGAAGTGATTTGTTTAAATCATTTTGATGCAGATTGAGGTAAGATTTGAAAGACAAACAAGGGCATATTGTAACTCCTTTAATTTATTCCCCCCACCCTGCTTCTCAAGGGATAGTCTTTTCTAGGTGCTGTAGTGCTGGGCCAATGCCATTCTTTCAACTTATTTGGACACCAAGCTTCTGTATGACAATCCTTCTGATATAAATGAGTAGTGTTGCTATTTTAGGACACCAGGTAGCAATTCTTGGCAGTTGACATAGCACAGAAGACAAGCCCTAAACCACCTACCTCTACTTCTCTTCTCCTTAAGATTCTAAATCTTCAAAACCATACACCCAAACAAAACAGCATGTGCTTTCTCTTTAATTCTTTTTGTTTTGTTTTGTTTCTGAGACAGGGTTTTGCTGTGAAACAGTCCTGGCTGTGCTGGAACTCACTCTGTAGACCAGGCTGGCCTTGAACAGCAATCCATCTGCCTCTGCCTCCTGAGTGCTGGAATTAAAGGCATGCATCATGACTGCCTGGCTCCCTCTCTTTAATTCTTGATGAAATGTGGTAAGAACTCTTTTTAATCAATTATGTAAGAAATGGAAGCAAATTCAGAAAGGGGAGGCAAGAATATTCATGAGTTTGACCCTAGTCTGTGCTATAGTCAATTTCTAAACAAGAAAGCAAGCAAATAAAACAGGAAAAAATTCCACAAAATCTCAGAATCTTATTGCTTAAGTGAAATAATTACAAATAATTTAATAGAATAAATGTGAAACATAATGCTTTCACTATCAGGAAATAAACAAAAATGACATTAAGAGCTTTCAATCAGTTTTTAGGCAACTTTATTTCTAAACTTTATATAATGATGCAACTTTAGGAAATATCTGAAAGTCATATTTTGCAGCATTTATGAGTTAGGGAAGAGAGCTGAATAAAAGAAGTTATCTGATACCCTTTGTTGTTAGTTCCCTAGAGTTATAGACACACTGAATTTAGAGTAGAGCTCATATGGGCTACTTCTGAGGCAATAAAATACTGTTTATTGAAACTTGCCTTGTCATTGCGTGCATGTTTATTGCCGCACAACCCAATTGTGGATTAAGAGAAACAAGTCAAATGTTATAATGTTTTATAAATATCAGGGCTGCCTAATAATATTATATTATTAATAATATTCCCAGAGAGAAGATGGCACAAGATGAAGGATGCTTCCGCAGCCTGTTGCTGCTCTCTGGGCTGGAGAGGGATGTAAAAACCTAGTGAAACCAGAAAGTACAGGCAATTTCCTTGTGGCGTACTTTTCACAGAGGCGTTGTTCCAGAAACACAGGCGGCAGAGCTTATTTAGTGCCAGCTATCACCTTCAGCCATGCCAAGACTTTGTTGAGATGAAAATTCCCAGAAGAACTGTACCCTTCAAAAGATGGATTTTGGTCCAGACAGAGGGACAGAGGGCTGATCTATGGCCATACATGCATAACTCCAGGGCAAATGAGTTCTTCACCACAGAAACAGGGAGCTCAATTTCTCTTGGCATGTTGGGAACAGAAGTCTAATAGCTGTGAGACATAAATGAGAAGGTTCCTAAGCAATGCAGAGAAATAAGTGAGAACGTGGGTGCTATTGCAAACACACACACACACACACACACACACACACACACACACCACATCACACCACACCAAATACACACAGAGAGATGCAAATACACACACAGAGGCTGTGGGTTATGGTGGGCACTCTTAAGGCTGACCGGTTGTGGAAGTTAAAAGCAAATATTTGACAAAGAGAAATGGACAGTGCTCTAGAGTCAAAGAAGAGTGGAACAAAGGCTAAAACCAAATGGTGTCCTCCAGACAAGGCAGGGCAGCTGCACGTATGAACTCACAGCAACTGTGGCATTATGACAAGGGCTGTGTGAACCCCAGTCAGGAAAAAGCCCAGCAGAGAAGGGGAAGTGGCCCCACCCCTAGATGAGAAGCTACTAGCAATGGACAGCTGTGGGAGTGGGGAAGCTAATTTTCTTTAATGATATGTTCCCTGGTAAATTGGCCATTTTCCTGGGGATGATCACATACCCAAGAGTGTACAGCTAGAACTAGTGGGTAAGTGAGAATGATAGCAGATACGGAGTTTGGAGAGAGGGAGAATATGATGCAAAAAGAATATGTGAAATTCTCAAATATATATATATATACATATTTTGTGGAATATAGCTTTTTAAATTTATTTTATTGAGCTCTACAATTTTCTCTGCTCCCCTCCCTTACTCTTCCCTCCCCTTCAACTCTCTCCCAAGGTCCCCATGCTTCCAATTTACTTAGGAGATCTTGTCTTTTTCTACTTTCCATATAGATTAGATCCATGTATGCCTCTCTTAGGATCCTCTCTGTTGTCCAGGTTCTCTGTTGTGATTTGTAGGCTGATTTTCTCTGCTTTATGTTTAAAAACAACTTATGACCATCCTTCCTCTATCCCACCCATCCCAACCCCCCAAGATCTCCCCATCTTCCCCTTCTCACTTCTCTCTCCCCCTCTCCCCTTACCCCCC
>LOEQ01007955.1:30830-67443 GCA_001685075.1 Bramus lutescens
TCATTGCGTCATTTCTACTTCCTGTCTGGTTTTCCTGCCTATACTTCCTGCCTGGCCAATCAGCATTTATTTAAAACATGATTGACAGACTACAGACAATTCTCCTGCACCAGTTGGTAGCTGGGTTGGTGTTTATGTTTCTATTTTGGTAGCATGCAGACTTCTTTCTGTACCAAGAACACTACCCCCGTAAGGATCTAGGTAGGCACTAGCTTGACTTTTTCATGTTCAATGAATTGTATCAGTGTTGACTTGAGTCATAGGACCTTCTTATCATTTTATAGAGAGAAACCTATAGTCTTAGCAACAGTCTGAGTTGTTTGGGGGGAGTCCCATGAGGCTCCTTTGGCCAACAATTCAGTTAGATGTAACCCATTCCTTTCCTTGAACAATGAACTCAAGGATATATGACACTTTGTTTTATATCAGGTTCAGTGTATCTGATTCTATGTGGTGGTTCTTGATCCATTTGGAGTTGAATTCTTTGCAGGATGATAAGTATGGATCCATTTAGATTCTTTTACATGCAACCATTAAGTTTGACCAGCACTATTTGTTGAAGATGCTATCTTTTTTCATGTTTATTTCTGGCTTCTTTATGAAAAATCAGGTGTCCAAAGGTGTGTGGATTTTTGTCTAGGGCTTCAGTTATATTCCATTGTTTCATATGTCTGTTTTTTTGTCAATACTATGATTTTTTTTCTCTATCACTCTTTGAGGTCAGGGATGGTCACACCTCCAGCATTTCTTTTATTATTCACAATTGTTTGAGCTATCCTGGGTTTGTTGCATTTCCATATGAAGCTGAAAATTGACCTTTCAAGATGTGTGAAGAATTGCGTTTGAATTTTGATAGGGATTTAAAGAATCTATAGATTGCTTATCATAGAATGGACATATTTACCATATTAATCCATTGATCCATGAGCATGTGACATCTTTCCATCTTCTGATATCTTCTTCAAGCTCTTTCTTCAGTGTCTTAATGCTTTCATCACACAAGTCTTTCACTCACTTGCTCACCCCCTCAAGATACTTTATATTATTTAAGACTTTTTTTTTTGAAAGTTTTTGTTTTCCTGATTCCTTTCTCAGTCCATTTGTCTTTTGTAAGTCACCATATTGTTGATGGGAATTGAACCCAGGACCTCTGGAAGAGTACCCAGTGCTCTTAACTGCTGAGCCATCTTTCCAGCCCCATTTGTCTTTTGTATATAGGATGCCTACCGGTTTTCCTGAGTTAACATTTTTTTATCCAGCTATTTTGCTAAAAAGATTGGTGATGCCTTCCTCAATGGTTCCTGTTTGAGTTCTGTCATTGATCTTTCTCTGTCCTGCCTGCCAGCTCCCAAATAATCACATGAAGACTTCTCATTAATTATGAAAGCTCAGCTGATAGCTTAGACTTGTTTCTAACTAATTCTTATAACTTAAATTAATCCACTTCTATTGATTTGATTTACTTTCTTCCTCATGGCTTTATTAACTGATCTCTGTAGTGCCCATTCTGTTTGCTTTGCATTCCTGGCATCTCCTCTGCCTGGGAATCCTGAGTAGCTATTGGCCCGTTGGCTTTTTATTAAACCAATCAGAGTGACACATCTTAACAGTGTACAAAAAGATTATTCCACAACAGAGTTCCTAAATTTCTTATTTTCGGATTTTCCTCAGTTTGGGTTTTTTTCATTGATTCTATTTCCACTTTCATGTCCTGAACTGTTTTATTCATTTCCTTCCACTGCTGATTTGTGTTTTCACAGTGATCTTTAGGAGATGAATTTATTTTCTTTTCAAGGGCCTCTGTCATATCCACTTAGGCTGTTTTAAGGTCCTTGTCTTGTGTCCCAGCTATATTGTATTTGCCAAGGCTTGCTGTAGTAGTGTTTCTGGGCTATAATGGAGATATATTATCCTAGATGTTATTGGTTTTGTTTTGACACTGGCATCTGGGGTTCAGATGATTGTAATTCTAGGTCATCTTATCTGGTCTTGTCTTTGCTCAGCAAATATTTTGTTCCTTGGTTTCTGTTGCCCTCTCTGGTTCTTGGGAGAGAGTGGTAGCTATGTGTTTAGTGGCTGCTAGGAAATTCTACTTGGATCATACTAGTGGCCACTAAGAGTTTGGGTAGAATGTGTTTGTGTGTAATAAGAGCCGAGACTTAGGAATGGAGATGGGCTGGGAGCTAGGTTGAAGAGATCCACAGAAGGGAGGATAGCAGGTTGCTACACCAGGATTTGCTTAGTCCTTTGGTAATGGGGCCAGAGAGTAAGGAGCAGCCACAGCAGAATATCTGCTGCAGATGTGAGGATGAGATTAGGAGGGATTGGATTCAGATGAATAGAGGAAGAGAGGGACAGGTGAAGATCTGTAATCAACCTACCTGTTTCGTTGGCCAAAGTGACCCGAGGTTTCCCAGGAAATGCCTGCTGGAGTTGGGGTCTAGGACAAAGCAATGAGTGGGGTGGAGGAAGTTTGGAGAGGGTGATCTGTGAGATCCGTTCGAGAAGGGCAGAGAGGAAGGGGAGACCACAGCAGGCGGTCTGGTATAGAACTTGCCATGAGACTGGGGGATCAGATTTGGAGGAGAATGGATAGAGTGAAGATCTGAAGCTTGCCTACCTGATGAGCTGGCCTACTTGCTTCTCTGGCAGGTTTGGCTGGTGGGATCGCAGGAAATGCCCACTGGAGTTGAAGGCTAGGATGGTGGAAAAGTTGGTGGAGAAGATCTATGAGATCCAGCAGGAAATAGAAAGGAATGGGAGGCCACAACAAGTGACCTTCTACAGAGCTGGGGGTGAGACTGGGGGGCTTGGATTTGGAGGCGAGAAGGGAGAGATGAAAACCTGCAGTTAGGCTACCTGCTTCCTCAGCCAATGTGATAGTTGGAAATTTTTAGTAAAAAAAGAAAACCTGTTTACTGCGATGTTAAGATTGTTTTTTCTCATCAATCACAGCTGTGTCACTTGCGAGGCGTGCTCTGCAATGAGGCTCCCTGAAAATTTATGGCTCTCTCTAGCTTGAGTTCCCTCTCATGTAGAGTGCTCAGGTTTTTTTTAATTTGGGTCATGAATTTAAAAAAAATCACTTGAAAGATAAAGTGTATTATGTAATTCAGATTTCACACCCTTTACTGTCCCACAGAAACTGATTGCGTTAGTTATTTCCTGCAACTATTAATAACCTTCATATCAGGCTCTGATGAAAGCCAGGCTTTCTCAGCCAGTTATGTTGGGGGGTGAAGGGGACTTTTGGGAACTTGCCTTTTTTTTTTTGTTTGTTTGGACCAGTTCTGTGGTGCACTCTATTAGTTCATTTCGGTCTGCTATTTCAGCAATAAGTTACATGTAATCCATTTTTGCATGCTTCTCTGGGGATGGTCCGTTATTGACTTGGTTTGGAGTAGATCTAATGCACTAATCTTAGTCATCAGAAATATGCCCTACTTTGGGGAAATTTCCATTCAATTTATTTCTATAATGCAAAAGCCACTTTTAAAAAGTTCTTATCTACAAACAACAGAGAGTGGTTTTATCCTCAAAGAATTCATCATGAGCCACTGGAGATTTTGATATATCCTTAACATCTAACTTATTTGCTTGAGGTACATTTCAGCATCAATCCTTTAGATGATTAAATGAAATTCATTCAACCATTTACTGGCATAGCTTGGAGATATATGACAGAAATGATGGTTCTATTTTGTGGGGAAAATATGACTTAAATTGCTACCTTGACACAAAGTAAAACAAAACTCTTCCATGTTTTGCAAATGCTTTAGGCGTTTAGATTTGGAACAGATATGAGTTATGGTGACCTTGTACAACTTCATCATTATTTATCACTTTTACTTTTCCATTTTCTCGCCTCCCCTTTCACATAGTCTGATCACACTTGCTGATCCAAGTTCTGTTCATTTTCTGAAACAACCACAGAACTTTCGGGAACAGGGTACCATACCTGCCTCTTTACATTGTTCTTCTTCTGCATTGTTCCATTCCAATAAAATGTAATCCAGAGAATGAAAAAGACAAAAGACATCAGACAGCGCCTTACCAACACAAGAGACTGTGGGATGTCTAGAAAGTCATCTGAATTCTGAGAGGGAAACATATGTATTTCTTACTCTAGAAAAGTAGAGAGCTCAAAAGTTAATAAATAACCTAAAATTAAGTTTGAAGTACTTTATTCATATGCTTATAGTGTCTTTCAAGTTCAATTCTGTAGGACAGGCTGGAAGGCTGGAAACCCAAAGACTTGTAGATTTTCAGTCTCAGGTTCAAAGGCAAGCAGAAACATAATTATTTCCCTTTGAAAAAGAGTTCAACATGACCGCAGCCTCTTCTTTTAAAGTTTTGGCTTGATTAGTGGGCAATCTGCTTAAAGCTTACAGTTTTCAATATCAATCACATCTAAAATTATGTATTCATTACATGATATCTGACCAATTGACTGGATACAGTAGCCTATATAAGTTGACACATAAAATTGAGCTAAGAGATTTTATAATATGGTTGTAGCAAATCATTGTAACTCTATATGAACCCAACTCATGTGCTGACTGTGCCTTACCTTAGCCACTGGTAAGCATCAAATGTCAGCCACTTGTAGCTGGGTGGTGGTGGCGCACATCTTTAGTCCCAGCACTTGGGAGGCAGAGGCAGGTGGATCTCTATGAGTTGGATGTCAGTCTGGTCTACAACAGCCAGTTCCAGGACAGGCACCAAAGCTACAGAGTAACCTTGCCTCGAGAAAAAAAAAAGTGGCCACTTGTAGTGAAGTTATGTTACAGTGAAAATGAACAGTTCCTAATGAGCATTTCCTCGCATACCAGATCCTTAATCTATACCAGAAGGCCCAAGAGGCATGGATGCACACTGTATGAATGCTCACCTTCTGGGATGTACAGTAGGCAGTAGGACCTCATGTGCTTGCCTGGGTGTTTGAATTCACTGTCTAAAACCAAATACATGATTTTTGTCCCATTATTTTAATAGAGTAGATTTCTGTTTTTTAGGTAGAGGTCTTTTGACCCCTTTCTTCAAATGAAGGGATTGAAAATGGAGTGAAGAAAAGCGATCACACACATGGATCCTCCACTCCTGTCCCTTCTCCCTTTTCTACTTTTTCAAACACCGTACTGTAAGCACAAGGTGAGGTTTTGCTTTTTTCATAGCCACACATTGGCAATGTTGTATCATCAGAACAAAGACATAGAAAAAAATTTAAAAAAGTATCTTATACTTTGAAATATTTCTTGCAAAACTTCTGCTTTATGAACTGTTCCATTGTTTCAGCCTCCGCCTGTGTGTTTTTTTTCACCCTAATTTATTATTCTACCCTTCACCAAGTCCAATTATGTGCTTCTCAAGTCATAAAATGTTGCAGTGGTGAGTGAGCCTCTTGCTTGAAAAGTGAGGCTATAAACCTCACAGGCTCTTTGGTCTCCTTCCCGTGAAAGCACAGTTCTGAGGAAGCATGGAGAGAAGAGGAACGGAGGCCAGGATGAGATGAGGAGGTCACAGGATGGACTCCCGACGTGGTGACGGATGCTTGTGTTGATAAACTGAGTCAAAAATTATTTTAAACATAGCAGCCTTCCTTAAGTGAGCAGAGGAGCATTTGAGAAGCCTTGCAAGTAGGCTGATTCCCATTTTTTTAAAAGACAGTTTCAGCAAACCATAGAGGCAAAGGTAAATTTGAACAAATTCCATTTACATAAACGGAGCCTTGATTAATAACGGATTTATTTACATGATTATTTTGCAATTGTCGATGAAAGTGCTCTGTTTTCCCAATCAAGCTCAATGTCAGGTTTGGAAAGGCAGTGAGGCTTGCTCTTAGGGAGAAACTTTTACTACAGGGACAAAAAAGAGCACACGAAAGAGGTGATCTATAACCAATGTAAAGAAGACAACACCAGCTATAGGCTGTTAATTAGTGTTTCTGGCCTTCCAGACCCTGATACAAGTATTTTATAGTAAGAAATTATTTAACTCTTCCAATCTTCCTATTCCTCACCTGTGCAGCTACAGAACCAGAAGCATAGGAAATCTGGTGACTTAAGACACGGGGAACAGACACAGGCACTGTGGCGAAACACTCATACATTGGTACTCAGACAAATGGAACAAGTTACAGTAGCGTTTACTCAAAACAATAATAAAAATAAACCTGGAAGTTATTTCTGGAGGATCAAAACGATAGAGAGATAACAAGAGGACAAAAAGTATTGCAGAGTGAAATATGGCAGAGACTGGGGAGAGGAAAGGACAAGGGGCGGGGCAATGATGTCCTGAGCGGCAGGGTGGTTGGTCCATGGAGAGCTGAAGTGAGGGTCTGGGGAAAACAGAAGAGGGAGTCGGTGGATGGATGAGTTCAAACCGAGCTCAGGTTTGCCACTTAAATCCAACAAATGGAATATGTTGGAGGCTCCTGGGTGTGGTGAGTCAGTGAAAATGGCTTTGGAGAAATGATGGCTGTTTTATCGCGAAGCTATAGAAGAGAAACCCATTTAAACAAAGAAATGGATGGTGATAGCACCTGTTCTGAACCCTCCTCACTCTGAGAATATGGTTGAAGAAAACCCATTATGGTGGTATTTCCCACACTCTGAGCCAAGCGGTCTCAGGGCAGTTCAGAAAACTCTCAGGGAGGCACAACTGGATATTTTGAAACATTTGGTATCTCTGAGAGGCAAGCAAATCATTACCTTAAAAAGGCTGACCTTTTCAATTGAATTGTACTATGCTTCTCTACAACCTTCTATGTCGAAGCAACTGAGTTTTCAAAGTCCTCAATTATTTTACTCCAAGAGCACAGTAGTCCACGGGAAAGAAGAAGCAAGCTGTCCTTGTCTGGTACGAGAATTTGAGAAGCTGTGGCGAACCCGGAGTGGAGCATCTAGTTGACCCATGAGTAAATATTTGGGAGTATTTAATGGCAAACGTAAAGACGATTGTCCCAGTGTCTATGCACATGGGCATGCTTGAGTGAACATGGGAGTGTTTGCTCATGTGGGAGAAATTACACAGGCATCTAATGTCTGCTTCTGATGCTTTCTCCAAAGTGCCCTCCACTGTGCGGTTTTAAAGACAACATAAGTTTTCATCTCCAAGTACTGTCTGGGAAATACCAAATCAAGTGCTCAGATTTTTGCTTTCTGTTTTCCAGATGTTGCTTTGTGCCCCGTTCCCACATGTCAGACATACGGTCAGGGTCCTGGGAGTGAAGTTTGTAAGGACATTAACATGTCCATCTGCTTCTCCTTCACGATGTAATCTCTTCTTACTTGCCAATTCCAGGCTTCTAGAAGTTAGGTTATCTCTCCATCGGAGGCAGACTAACATTCAGCGTAGAAGGTTTCATGAACCGAGAAAATCCACACACTATCCTAGAGTTTATGGCTGCAATTGGTACCTTCCACCACTCAAGGAATGACTTTCTGTGTTCTAGATCTTCAGACTTTAAAAACTTTTAAAACTTTAAAAGTTGGTATGTATAACATCAAAAAAAAACAGTGATCACATGTGGTAGTGGATGTGTACCATCTCAGCAAGCAGAGGGAGGCAGAGGAGGCAGGAAGACTGGCAGTTTAAGCTCAGTCTGACGGCACTGATTTCCAGGCCTGTCTGGGTTACACAGTGAGACCTTGTAGCAAAGCAAATGAGAGATTGGGGGCGGGGCACCGCAACAGCTTTAGCTCCACAGTAGCTGCTCCATAATTTAGAAAAGGGACTCTGAGGCTGGAGAGATGGCTCAGCAGAGAACACTTGCTGCTTTTCCAAAGACCCTCATTAGCTTCCCAGTACCCTTACTGAGAGACTCACAGCTATTTATAACTTCAACATCAGGGGACCTAGCACTCTCTTCTGGCCTCCACAGGTACATACAGGTACCTGTGGCAAGCACATACAGACACACGGACACACAGACATACACCACACCCTACACACAACAATAACTAAATAAATCTGTAAATAAAATAAAAATAGGACTTTAAAGTTTAAAAAAATGCAGATATTTAATCTAACTCCCAAATATCCTGTTCATTCCTTACCCGGTTTTATTCGGTCTTTTACTTTGGTAGAAACCCCTCTTCTACACCTGAAAGCTATAACCCTTTCGTTTCCCTTTCTGTCCCTCCACGGTGTCCCTACCATTGAGGCATGTGACTTCTGCCTTCAACATTCATCTTAAGCCCAACCATTTCTCCCTGCCTGCACAGCTATCCTTGGTGTCAATCTCCCTCTTCCCTGCCATAGACTTTGAGAACCATGACATCCTCTGGGAATGCTTCCCGTGTCCATCCTTTCCTCTTACTATCTCAAGCTTTTACAGCAAGAAGCAGAACCTGCCCAACTTGCCCTTCTTTCTGAGCTCTGTTCTGCATCACGCCCTCTGACCACAGCACACACAGATTCTCACTTCCGGTCTTGCACAGCCCAGGCTGAGATGCTCCTTCCAACCGCCCCACGAGTGTGCTGGGACTCCTTTCATCCTTCAGGGGACAAGCTCAACGCTGATTTCCACTGAACTGTTTCCGATCTCACTGCTATAAGTCGAGTCCTTCTGCATTGCCTTAGGCTCAAATTGGTCACAGATAGTATTTACAGTGTAAATAATATCTCTCCCCATGAGGATTTCACCATGTAGTTCAGGTGGTTTTAAACTTGTGATCCTCTCAATTCAGCGTCCAATGTGCTAGAATTACATGCTGCCAAGCCAAGCTCCATTTGCATCTATTGCTCAACTAAACAGAAAACTCTACTCTAATGGGAGCCGATCTCAGTATTCACTGGCAGGCATCATGCAGCGTTTCTGCATTTCCTGGGCTTTCAATAATGGTCATAGAATGAATAAATGAGTGCCTATGTAAATGGAAGAACTCAATTTGTTTCATCCATCCTTTAGCAAAGTGGGGTAGATTCAAAGGTGGTCCACTGGGATTGGGCTCTGGTCTCCAGATAGTCTGGTCTTCTTGTCCTTGGTACCTAACTTTGAGTGTTCACCAGTTGAGACTCCAGATCCTTCTCATTGGATCATTCTTTCCCTATAGTCCTGCCTACTCGCATAGCTATTTCAGTAGTTAACTGATTAAACATCTGTCATCCATGAGAGATTTGCACAGAGTCCATTGCTTTCATGTGGCAAATTCTCTACCAGCATTTCTATCTTTAGGTATCACAGCCGTGATGCTCATGCGAATTACACAGGAGTGGGAAGTCTTGAGACATCTGCTACCACAGCAGAGGATGCTGCAACACAGTGGTTTAGGCTCCTGAAAAGAAATCTTATCTCTAGCCTGTACTCTATTAAAAACACCATTATCCTCCACACTCTTAAGGGAAAATCTTTATCTGATGACTAAAAATACTGAGACTTTTGTGCAAAGCTGGATTATAACTGAAAGGGACTTTTAAAAGAGAATTATTGTATTGCATATTTACAAAAGTATTTTGATTTTTTTAACCTTAGTAAAGTATGTGCAGGCTCATTAGTTTAGCATTTTTAAAGTATACAAATATTAACTTCATGAACTAGGGTTAAGGTTTCATATTAAGCACAAAAGAGAAATTAAAATCATAGAAGATCTGGTCTCCTCTTACTGAGAATTTACACTCTAACGTGGAAGGTTTCACATCTTCATGCAAATACTGATGAGGAGAATAAGATGTATACTTATGGAATCCACAAGTACTACAGAATACAGAAATGCAGTTTAAGATTCATTTTTGTTTGTTTGCATTGAGAAAGCATCTCCCTTTAAAATTTTTTTTATTAATTTTGCATATCAACCACAGTTCCCCCTCCCTCCCCTCTCCCTAATATCCTGTACCTCTCTTGACCTCCCCGCCTCATCCATTCCCTACAAAGTGTAAGGCCTTCCATGGGAAACCAACAAAGCCTGGCATATTAAGATGAGGTAAGACCTAGCCTTGCTCCCTTTCATCAGGGCTGAGCAAGGCATCCCACCATAAGGAATGGGCTCCAAACAACTAATTTTGCCAGGACTCAAACAGACCTAGCTACACAACTGTAGCCCACATGTGGAAGACCTAGTTTGGTCCCATGCAAGCTCCACAACTGTTGGTCTAGAGTTCATGAGGTCTCACAAGCTTGGTTCACATAAGACAAGGTCTTTCTGTGTTGCTGAGGATAGCCTGGAACTTACTATATAGCCTTGGATGACTTTGAACCAGTAGCAGTCCCTCTGCCTTGGTATCTTCAGTGTTAGAAATGTAGCATTACACAACCAGCAAATTCTTTAGCTAATGAAAGTATTATGAAGAACATGAGATTCTTATTGGCCCTCGAAGAAAAGATTTCCCTATGAATATTATTTTTTAAAGTAGTGCTTAAAATAAGAGTGTATAAGAAGCACAACTGTCTTGAGTCAAGTATTGCCAATGGATGAAAAGAGGCAAGAAATTCCAGAGGTTAGTGACTTAAGTTGACAGGTGGCCCTGCAAATGACATCTACTGTCTTAATCACTGCTCTCTTACTAGAAGGAGACATCATGGTCAAGGCAATTTATGAAACAAAGCTTTTAAGGGGGCTCACTTACAGTTTCAGAAGTTTAGTCTATAATCATGATGATAAAAAATATGGCCACAAACAGGCATGGCTCTGGAGCAGTAGCTAGCTGAGAGATTTATATCCCTATCCACTGGTAGAGAGAGAGAGATGTGGGTTTTTGAAATATCAAAACCCACTCCCGTGATGTACATCTGCAACAAAGCCACACCTCCTAATCCTTCCCAAACAGTTCTACTAACTAGGAACTAAACATTTAAACATATAAGCTTATGGAGGCTCTTCTCATTCAAACAACCACGCCCACTAAAATATCAAGTTGTACATCCCACAAATGTACATCTGTTTTCTTTCCACCACCATTTGACAAAAGGACAGTGGGCTTCTTTCTTCTACTCAAGAAAATAAATAAAGATGTGACCAAATAGAATCATCACATTAAGTTTCAACGGAAAAGTCAGTAGGAAGATGCTGCCTCTTCTATTGGACCACTGTCCTGGTCCAGGTTTTTCTTTGATGATGAAACTCCAAGAAGAGATTGCTCCTGAGCAGATAACAGGAGTTTCAATGACATGGTTTCTTATAAACATTAACTCAATAGTATTTGCCTAGAAACATCTTGCATCAGTATTTCTCAGTGGGAATGTGCGCTTGTGCCCTCAGGAGAGAGTTCTGATTAAGGAAAATTATTTTGGGGAAGGGACAATTTCAAGCGAAGCTGCTGGCAAACACTAAGACTGCTGACTGCAACTTTTGCATTAGTCTTTGCAGAGTTTTGTTTTCCATTTTACTTCAAATATTTTTGAGTGAATAGAAAGCCAGAGGTTTAGCTTTTTATAAAGATCTTTCAAAACTCAAAACAGACTCTCACAGAATAAAAAATGATAAATAGCTTTGTGTTTATGCCTTTCTGTACTGGGTTGGAGGACTCAATTTAATCTTAGAAAAAGTGCAATTAAAATGTAAGTGCTTTGCACTCGTTTTAAGTCAATAGGCAGTAGGCAGTGCTGTGCGTAGGTACCATCAAAATAGCCATGGGGGATATGACAAGTTTAATGTTGGTCTCTGCCTCACAGAGATGACGAGATATAATCACAGGAAACACAAAATATATAAAGCAATATGTTAAGAGATTCAGCAATTTAAATTTAAAGACCCAAAGCCTCATTTTAATTGCAAATTACATAATTGCATTTTCATGTTTTCCAATAAATGAGAGGAGTTTCTTTCTAAATCACTGTCTCAGAGCAGCTACTTGGCCTGAGTAAGTTCATACCCAGTACCTCTGGCAAGGAGCACGGGTTCTGGAAAGGCAGAGTTTCACATGCACCTTCTGCTTGGGTAGGTTGAAAATGGTGAGTCGTGAATCAAAGCATAGAATAGGCAATTGTTATGAATGGCTACATTTTGATAGAAAATAAAGGTTTCTTATTTCCCAGCATGATGAAAACAAACCAATAAGTTTCTCAAGTAAATAAATGAGAGAAAAAATTTTAAGTAATTGTAAATGGATATTTTAAAACAACACTTGAGTTTATAAAGTATTTACAGAAGGAGTTATGGCCTTCATGCTTGGTTCAAAGGTCAGAATTTTAGGATAGTTATTGTAGAGTGGAGATAGCCTAACTCAAGGGAGATCTTTGTTTTCTAGTGTGTAATCAGCATAGACCTTGGTATTTTCTCCCATGGTAGAAAACTTAGTCATGCAAGTTAGTCCAGTGTCCAAGCTACAATAACATAAAATTTTCTAGGTGAGCTTACAACTATTAAAAAAGACAAAGGGGCAACATTTCTAAGGTGGTTGCTTTATAAATGGTGGCCGCAGAAGAAAACACAGTCACAAGTTTTCAATCAGCTGCACTTATACCTTGGAAAAAATGGCATTCAGTTCCCAAGTAGTTGTGGCAGCTGTGGCTAAGCTTTTTGCCTTTTAAGTCCCCATTTGTTCATTTGTTATCATCTGTACAAGAGGATTCATTTGGTATTTCTGCATCAGAAATCTTTAGTTATATGAAATTATAAACAGCTTATATTCTGGTTTTTCAAAAAATATGAAGGCATTTTGTGGCAGTGAATTCATTTATTTTCTGTTTTCCCTGTATGTAGGGTTCCCTGTCCATGTATTTTTATCAGAAATCAGCATTTGTTACAATTTTTCTTACAAGATGAAGTGCAAGGGGCCAATTTTCCTAACAGATTTCAAAAGAGTCTATTTTTTACTATGTGGGGGGGAACAGCAGTATGCCAAAATGAATCTTGCCTCTACGAAGTACAGGCCCTCCAAGCTATTATAAACATTCCTCTGGTGCATGTCAGTGCCTCAGCACTGGGAAGAAGTCATTTAGCTGTTGTTGAAAATCTGATTTGTGCCTGCTGAAGTAGTCCAGGAGCCCCTTTATGGAAACCTTCCTTAAGCTCTTACCAGTGGTGGAAGTCCTCCAACAGAGGCCTGAAAAATGAAGGGCCCGTGAGAGCAGCGCGAGTGGATAATAAATACACCTCCATCTTTGAGAGGCTACAGAACATTATGTCCCTCATAAATCCCAGCTTGCCAGAGGAGTGGAAAGAAAACAAAAGTGGAGACGTAAGGGGAAGGGAAAAAAGGCCTCCATTGGAAAGACAAAATGAATTAGGAGGGCTGTAAGAGGCTGTCGATCTCCTATGGGACCAGTTGAATGGCTTAAGACCTGACTTGCAGGAAGCAGAGTGTGTTTGGAACAAGCTCTTTTGTTGCCAAAGTATTATGAGATTTCTTTACTGGGATATAATGTGTGTGTGTGTGTGTGTGTGTGTGTGTGTGTGTGTGTGTTAAAGCATGGTCCTGGATGCAGGGACATTGCTTGAAAATGGATTGCAGACTCAGGTTCTGTTGTAGGACCAGAGGTCTTCAATGCTTTTGAGGGACTCTCCTTTTAGAGCCATAATGGCCATGGATCCCATTGAAATGCAGGTAAGATTGTAAGGCAGAGATTCTCAACCTGTGGGTTGTGACCCCCTAGGGGCGGTTGAACAACCTTTTCACAATGTCCCATATCAGATAGCCTGCATATAAATTATTTAAGTTATGATTCATAACAGTAGCAAAATTACAGTTGTGAAGTAGTAATGTGAATAATTTTAGGGTTGGCAGTCACTACAACGTGAGGAACTGTATTAAAGGTCACATCATTAGGAAGGTTGAGAATCACTGCTGTAGAGTGCAAGACCAGGGTACATTTGACTGACAAATGAAGAAAGGAAGTGAGAGAATGAAAGGAGAGAAGAGGAAGGAAGAACAATCTAGGGCTCTGATGACAATGTTCATAGAGTGACTATATTAGTTAATTTTAAAGACTCAATATTGAATCTTGAGAATTATGAGGAATACATGTATATTCTTTGGGAACAATGAAGCATTTCACTGAGTGGCAGGGGAGATGATATTGAGTATTGGTTAAGGATATAAATATAAGAGTTCATATGGTATCAGTTGGAATCAGAGATGCTTTGTAGGTTGGCTGTGACGGTCAATTCCCACATTTCTAATGCCATGTCTAGGTTTCAGTTACATGCAGCAATGGAGAGCTTTCAGATCCCCCTCATGATATTGGCACTTGTCTTCTGCACCTAGAGTTACTAGCTCCAGTTCCATCTCTGCTGGAGCCAATGGCAGTACTCCATATTTTTCACTGTTAGATCATACTCCCTGCTACACGTGTACTGTATCACAATCTCTTTGTCCATCACCAGCCGGCAGAGCTTCAGTTGCTTCCACATCTTTGCTGTCATGACTAATGCTACAATGAGCAGGTATCTCTTGATCTAGTTATTTCATTTGCATCTATACTCAGTACAGAGATCTATGGATAACAGATAATTCTAGTTTGTCTGTCTGTCTGCCTCTCTCTCTTTCCTCCTTCTTTTCCTTCCTTCCTTCTGAGAAATCTCCATACTGTTTCCCATAATGTCAATGCTGACACTCTCCTTCAACTATGTATAAACATTCCTTTTCTTATGCATCCTTATCGGCACTTGTAATCTTTAGACATTTTTTAAAGGGTCAACTGATACCATATTGGAGGCTTTAGTTTCAATTTCCTTGATAATTAGTGATATTGAGTTTTTTTATACTGTTGGTTACTTACATGTATTCCCCTCAGCATTGCCTATTTGGATCTATTCCCCATTATTAATGAGGTTGCTTACATTTTTTTCCTACTAATCTTTTAGAGGTCCTTATCAGATATACAGTATGCCAAGTTTTCTCCCGCTCTGAGCACTGTCCTTTCACACCGTTGTTTCCTTTGTTTGGTTTATTTATGCTTTGATCTTCTATGTTTTTAAAAGAAACTGTTGCTTATTTCAATGTCCTGAAGTGTTTCTCTTGCTTTCTTCTAATAATTTGCCTTTAATTCACTTTGAGTTAATCTATTTAGTAACAGGTAAAGGGGGGTTAATTTAATTCACTAAGTGTGGATATCCAATTTTCTCATCACCATTGAAAAGATTGTTCTTAGTTCAACACATGTTCCTGGGATGTTTGTCAAGAATCAGTTGGCTATACAGGCATAGGTTCATGTATACACTCTCTATTCAGTTTCTCTGGCCATGTATTGCTTGTCCCAGTTGAAGAATTACTTAACCACAGTCTCAGGTAGGCCTCAAAATTAATATTAGATATTATGAAGTACATTTTATAAATGAGTATGAGATGAATAAAGAAGTGAAATCCTTGGACAGAAGTCATAGCTGGCCAGTGTCAGTAAGCTTGGAGTCTGAAGACTTGAGATTTTGATCCAAGAATGGAGAATAAAGGCAGGGAGAATGACAAACGTACAGCATCCAAACCTCCCCATTCTACCATCATTTCCAGAACCAGCCATTTAATATCACCACAAATGTCTTATTTGTGTTATCTCTCTTGGTCATGGTGCTTTAGTGATGACTCTTCTTCTGTGAAGCCAGATGTGTGTGAACGCCATGGATCACAAATTTAGCTATCTGCTTCAGACTTGATAAGAGACTTCGCATAGGGTACTGTGCTGGGATGATGGCTAGAGATGCCATCCCTATGCCATCCCTTATGCATCCTTTACTATTTCAGTGATTCAGAATAAATGTAGAAATGTTTTAAATGCCCATGCCTTGCATCCTTACTTTAAACACACAGGATTATTCACCCAATCCTACAGTCATCGGGAGAGTGATTCAGTGGCATTCATATGGCCCGCTGTTGCTATTGACAGCTTGAAACTCAAGGCCTTGGGAAGCGACCTTTGGATGAGGTTGAGTCTCTGGTCATCACCATGCTTTCCTGTGTTGAACATTTCAGTGGCTGTCTCTAAACTGACCAATCCATCACTGGAGATACTAAGTAATTCCTATTAATGCACTATTAGGAAAAAAAGAAAACACAGAGGGCTATTGTTTTTAATCTCAAGGAGTTCATAATATTCTCATATGAAGATCGGGAAAATTCCATGATCAAACCACCTATGACTGATTGTTCTTGCCTTTTAACTAGTTCTTAACTACAGGAATAATTGAAACAAATCACCATCTAGAAATGGAACACATTTTTTGTTTCTATTTCTATTATCACAGGAATGCGGAATGATATCAGAATGAGGGAAATTTAGGGGTTACTAAAGAATGAGCCCATATTCCTTTTCTGGATTTCCAAACCCTGACTATATAAACAAAGCTTTAAAAGGATTTATCATTGAATCTATAACTAAAAGCACAAATACTTGATTTTTAACCTTGAGCCCGTAAGTAAGCAGTTGGAGCTTCTTCAACTAGTAACTTAATCTCCCTGAAGCTGAATTTTTTTTCTAAAAAAAAAAAATTCTTAGCTATGAAATGTAAGGGCTATAATGTGCAAGAAATTGCATGTTTATTATATTTTTTCAGCTTTAACAACTGGCTTCTGGGACCATGGTTCTAGGAAGACTCTTAATTTTAACTATCACTGTGGTATACATAGGCTTGGCTGCTGATGAAGCAACTGGTCTTTAATGTTTTGGCATTGTAAGAACCAGAACTGTTGGGCTGCACAACAAAGAAAGATAGGAAGGGAATCATTCGCATCAAGCCATGTCTGATCCCACCAGCAAGTAGTTCATCAGTTACCTCTTAAACTGGTGAACACAGACTATACAGAAGTTCAGGGGCATTTATCAACAATCTTATTTTAATAAAGGGAGATTAAGAATTAGTATTTTACCCCCTGTATCAATGCTAATTTGAAGCATCACTTCAGACAGACTGCTCGCTGTGAACATAGCAGTTTCAACTTTGAAGAAAAGTAGGTCAGTCATTATTTTAGTCATTTCTTCATATTTTGAGTTTTGCCCCATATCCTTTGCACTGTACCTATGCAAAATTATTTTTATCATCCATAGGATTTAGAATGGTATATCTTTTGTTTATATGTTGCTCTTTGGCTAACATACTATTAATCTATTTTGTTTTCTAGTGTTCAGCAGGTAACCAAGGATTTTGTGCTTAATTAACAAATGTTGTAACACTGAACCATGACTGTACCTCCTGGCTTTTGGAGAAGTTGCCTTATTCTATTGTCTAGACAGGCCTTGAACTTGTGACATAGCCCAGGCTGCCCTTAAACTCCTCCTGGTTTGGCCTCTTTGCTTAGATTACAGATGTTTGCCACTGTGCCCAGATCTACAAATGACTAGTCAGTCATGAGAGGAGGACTCTCGACTTGTCCGTCCCTACTCACAAACCCTCCATAGCTCCCCTACTTGGTGGAAGGAATCTGACAGAATTGAGACCTTTTGAGACAGGTCACAGAAATGATGCAGACTTCAGATCTGTGAGCTCAAATTTTTCATTTATACAAACGGAGTCCCTTGTGCTCCCAATGATCTGCCCTTGTTTCTGTAGGAATCCCCACCTGAGGCTGCTCAATGTTCTCACAGACCCATCAGGGTTTCTGAACCCCTTCCCATGCATTTTCATTGTCTCTCTCACTACATGTGACTGCCAGATCCCTCAGCTCTTCTTCTGGAAGGGATCGCAGTTACAGTCATGATACTGAAGTCCTTGGCTGCCTTCCACTCTACTTTGACCACGTGGCCTACTTTTCCCTGCGGGAACTTCTATCTCAGTCTGATTATTATTCCTTTCTGGGTTCATTTTACTTTTCCTTATGTGCAAGCTGTTGTGTTTATGTGATGATGTATGCATTTTTGTGCAGGTGCCAGAGACCCGAGATGTCAGATCCCCTGGAGCTGGAGTTACAAATGTTTGTAAGCCACCCAGTGTAGGTGCTGGGAATTTAATTTCAGCCTTCTGCAAGAGCATCAAGGTCTTTTACAGGCTGAAATATCTCCCTAGCACTGTCCTTGTGCCATTTTTTTCTTAATGTACGTTATCTTCCCTATGTCAGATAATAATATCATCCCTATGTCAAATAGTATGCCCCTTCTCCACATTTAAGTATGCCTGTGTTTAATAGCCCTTTTTTTCTCATAGAGTTTAATCATTCTTTATCTGCTTCCTTTACTACCTCACTGATGTCCAGATGCTTGGTGTTTTCTCAACAGTTTTACCTTCTGTTCTTTATACTCTTTTAACACTGACGTGACCAACTTTTAAAGGTGGGGTTTTAGTCCTGATTTTTAAAACCTTATTTCTCTAAAACTCCAAACTGAATACAAATTACCTGAGTAAGATGTTGAAAAAGAGAAAAAGTGCAACAGAATTTTATTTCAACTGATTTTTTTTAAAATTAGACCTTAAGTTGAAGGAGGAATGGACTCTGTAGAATCACCTTTTTTTTTTTTGTCATTGACAAGATGATTTTTCCACTTGCTTCAAAAGATTCTTGAAAGCCCCAAGAGGATGGGAAATGAAGCAAAAACATTGGTTATGCTTCTGGTTTCTAAATGCTCAGGAGCTCAGCAAGAGTGTTGGATTGCTCTCCTGACGACTTCTAGGGACAAATATGGCATACACGAGATCAATACATCTCTTCCTTTAAATCCAGGGAACTCTCTGTCCACTATAGCCAATACAGCAGAAGTGATGCTGGGTCACCTTGGAAACCAATGTTTTTACAGGCTAGCACCTTTTACTTTTCATCTTTTGCAACATCCAATCCAGGAACAGACCATTAAACTGTGAAGTTTAAGCTGTCCATGGAAGACACCCTCCAGGAGCCTACCTTGGGCCTTAAAAGAGTTCCATGTACAATTTTCCTGTTCTGTTGCTGTGCCTTTGAAAAGGAGAAACTCCAAAGCTGCCAAAGCCACTCTGTTGAAGTTCATGAAACAAGTGTGACGTGTCCACATACAGTCTTGTCTAGATTACTTTTAAAAAAAGAAAACAAGAAGAATTCTTGTTGTAACCCACAAATATTGGGTGGTTTGTTAAATATAGGCAATGATAACATGCTGGGATTTATTCTTATTATTCTGGTTAAAATTGGACTTTTTAATATATTTCACACACACACACACACACACACACAGTGGGTGTTCTGCGTTTAGTGGAGTCCTGAAATCATCAAATGCCTGAGAGTATTGATTATCGATTAGGAATGCTGAGCATTGGAGGAACTGGGACTCCAATGAAGATCTCGTCTCTGTCTCGTGATATTTCAGTAGGAGAGATAGATAAGAAAAAAAAAGTCACTACCTACCAGTTAACGATATCATAACAATTTCACTAAGTGCCATGGAGAAAATAATACCTGAGTACCAGAGCTTTGTTAGCAGAATCGAGTCTGAACTTAAAAGTGAGCCGAGTAGATGTGGGACAGGACTGCTTCTGAGAAATCAGCTTCAGTGAGATGCTGCCCTAGGAAGATGCACTGCTTACCCAAGGGAAGCCGCCGGCCTAAGCAGAACAACACAGCAGGAAGCAGTAGAGGATGAGGCTGCCCAGGGTATCAGCTGATAGATCACGCCGTATTTTGGGCCATGATAACAACTTTCAATTTTAATCCTAAAGATGAAGTGACATTCAAGCCTCGTTTTGAGAAGTGGAAAAATCATATTGATGTTTTTAAAAGATAAGTCTCAGGGAAAACGGTTTGGGGGTACTGAAAAGGGGGAACTAGCTATTCCTTTGCTATGACTTGAACAGGAATTATTTCTCACAGGGAATACATACGGGACTTGGTTGCTGACCATCTTTCAAGCAGTGATGGAATATGGAAGACTCTGACGTAATCATTCAGTAGATCAGACCCTTGATCAATTGGTGGAATTGTTGGGGGACGGTGCAAGTAAGGTGTGGGCTCTGATTTCAGGATGCATATCACTGATGACACACCTCTGGAAGTTTGTTCCCAAACCCCTGCTCTCTGCTTCCTTCTCTTCCTAGATACCTTAATATGAGCACTCCCCTCTGCCACACACCCTCCCCAATGTGACAGTCTGCCATACCTCAGGCCCCAATCATTAGACTCTGCCAACCTTGGGCTGTGATCTCTGAAACCAGGGGCCAAAATAAGTGGCTTTCCCCTGTAAGTTTTCTTCAAGGTAGTTGCCGTAGTTATGAAACTGACTAACAAGACCATTTAACCAAATGGAAGTCTAACATGGCAGTCAGTGGAGGTGTTGCTGTGACCTGACTTCCTTGAGATTTCTTCCTTGTCCTTCTTGGCAGTGGCACTCCTTATGACACTGTGCTGATGGTAATGAAAAAATCCCCCACCCAGCAAAGATTCCTCTTCTCCCCTTTCCCCAGCTCCCCACCCCCGCAGTATTGTGGCCTGGCTTTCTTTCTCTTGTGGTGGGAAGAAAGAAGCATGGCAGGGGTAGGCAAAGAACAGAGAGCAACTTGATCTTTTGCTTTTACATGGTGTTGGATAAGTAGCAGGCACCTTCTTCTTGCCCAACAGTATAGAAATAGCATGGACTCTTCTGTAGGTGGCATTTCCTTTTTCAGTATCAAACTAATCAGCATCCTGCCGCGCTGGTGAGGAATGCGAAATTGCTGAACCTGCTGTCCTTCAGATGAGATAAAAGGGCACCTGCACTAGGACTTTAAATAACTGATGACGACTGTGCCTGGGGACGAGCTTTTTATCCTAATGCTCCCACCCAACACTAACTTAGTGATTGCACAAAGTTTGGTGAAATTATCATTGCAGTCTCATGAGAAAAGCTACTGTTTAGATGGACCAAAAAACCAAGTATATTAAGAAAATATGAATTTTCCCTAAATAACAATTTCTGACTGAAAACTCCACAAGCACGTGCACACACACACACACACACACACACACACATATTCACAAAGAAGAAATATACTGTAATTGTTCACCATTTCTTGTACGTGAATATGTCAAATTGCAAGTCTGTTTTAGTGTTCTGGAAAAACCACTATAGGGCCATGTCTGGTGGCAAATGACTATAACCCCAACAAATAGTAGGTAGAGGCAGAATAGCCTGGGCTACACAGGGAGACCCCATCTCAAAACAAACAAACAAACAAACAAACAAATAGAAAACACTGCACATAAGTATAGATTATAATTATTCTCTGTTTCATCCTATTCATAATCAAGTAAACATATTGAAGCATCACCTTCATCTCAATCTTAACTGGCAGTCTTGGGACTCCTGTTAGCTATCAAAGAATTCACCTTGCTTGTCCCAAGTTTACTTTTCTAATGAAATTATTTCACTATTGCCCTGCGCTCAGAAAATGGGACATATCTGGGAAGTCTACGTGTATATAAAAGGCTTTGTTTTCTAATGGTACAAGACATTCTCTCCTCTGATGACCTTTGACATAATTGTATCTAAACACATGCTAATTTCTACTCACTAGCCACTGAACCATCTATCACAGTTCAGTTTCTCCAAATAACTTTTATCTTTTAGTCTGTTTTCCCATCACATCCAGATTCTATGCTCAGAGCATGCATGGATGATTGACATTTTTTCTTCTAGCTCCATGAATTCATTAATGGAATTTCCCCCAGTGAAATGTTCTCTTTCCTTTGTTCCGTTAGTGCTCATTTTGAACTTGCAATGGCTTCCTAAAGGCCTACAACTTATATGGAAGCTTAACAGACATGTTAAACATGTATATGTGTTTGAAAGAGCTGAGGGATGAACAGAGAATAAAGTCATTTCTTATCACAGGCCCAGGGAAAGGCTCAGTCCTTTAACCAGAGCTGGAGCAGGAGGAAGAAGACAGGCAGCCTTTGGAAAGTTTTTCTGGATATCAGTAAGAGTTCCTTGCCATGCATGTGTCCAGGTGACTCTTCCTTCACCATAGAGGAGAGCAGGGATTCTTTAGAAAAACTGATCTAGAGACTAGATGAGAGGAACAGCTTGTCAACTGGGCCACCATTGTGTTGCAATCTAAAGTTTGTGAGCTAACACGAAACTCTCCCTCCAATACCCACTTCTCACTTTTAAGAATGTGGTGATCAATCTGATATCTAAGGCAGAGACTGGGAGGTTGTTTTTTAGGCAAGCAAAGTAATTCCGGAGGTAGAAAACTAATTATTATCAATAATTTGAAGGGTCCTTATGAAAACCATTATAAGAAGGAAATTGATTTTGAGGACAAAGAAATAATTCTTGGCATAAAAGGGAACATCAGAATAATATTTTTATGACTCTTAAAGAACATTTTGTGCTGCTGAAATATTCTTTGATGTGTGACCTTCCACTGGAGCATGGTCAGCTCATCAATGTGTACACACTGGAGAAAACTGTCTCTCCCTCTTCTAGCAGATAATAACTACCTTTTGATTTGTGATTAGGGTAGAGCTGTGTGACCACCTTCTCTCACCATTCTGGGACTTGTTTGGCATGGGCTCACACAAACTTTGTGCATGGTGTCAGAATGTGTTTTCACATGTGCATGCTGCCTTGCTGTGTCCACGAGACAATGTTTCCTTGCAGTCATCCCCCGCTTCTAGCTCTTATATTCTTCCTGTTCCCTATTTTGGAATGGTCCCTGAAACTTGGGAGATAGATATAGTGTATGTGTTCCCGTTATGCCCGAGCATTCTAAGGTCTTATTCTCTGCATGTTGGCATGTTTTGAGTCTCTGAGTTAATCGCCATCTCCGGTAAATAAAAGCTTCTCAGATGAGCGTTTGGAGACACATTGATCTATAAATATAAAGATAAGTCAATAGGAGTTGGTTTTTTTATGTGGTATGTGGTGAGGACTTAATTTCATCTCTTCATTTTTGCCCGTGTGTTAAAGAGATCATTCTTTTCCCACTGTGTGATCATGACCATTTGTCAGACATCTGTCGACCACACATATGCTTGATTTTTTCTTCTTTCTAGGTTCTCTTCTTCCTTCTATGTCCTAACCCTATTCAATGTGGTCTTAGTTACGAAGTAACTAAGTAAATAACTATTTTATATTTTGAAATTTGATGCCTCTAGTGGACCAAGGACATGAACAGACATTTTATCCAAAGAAAATAGGCAAATGACTAAAAGCTTATTTTTAAAAAAATCTCATGTATGACTAAGCAAGGATAGACAAACTAAAGCTGTAATAGAAAGGAAGTTATCTGTTAGGCTGATATATATATATATATATGTGTGTGTGTGTGTGTGTGTTTGTGTATGTGTATAATATATATGTATATAATTTGTTTATATAACTTATATATATATATACAAATTAGTGTAACAATAACGACACAAAAAGTGCTAGTGATATTTTGATGAATTGGGACCTTTGCACACTTCTAGTGGGATGTTATGAAAAATATTGTGGAGTTTCCTAAAAAAATTAAACTAGAACTACCAAGGAATCCAATAATTCTGCTTCTGGGCATTTATCCAGAAGAACTGACATAACTCTTATTTTCATTGTGGCATTATTCACCAGAGCTAGGGTGTGTAAACAACCTAAATGTCCTTCAACAGATGAATGGATGGAGACTATATGATCTAAATATATAATATAGTACCGCTGTTGCTCAGCTTTGAAAAACAAGGAAAGAAATACTCTCATAAACATCAGCCTCGATGAGCCTTTGAGAACATTACGTTAACTTAAATAAGCCAGTCACATAAAGACAAAGTCTGCATTATTCTACTTATAAGCAATGTTTAAGACCATCTTATTGAGAGAATCAGAGTGGAGTGGAGATTGTTAAGGACTTGGTACATTGGGGATTGAGGCGAACCCAAACAACAAGTGAGGTGTGTCAATCAAAGACAACAGAAGGGACTCTAAGATACTTCTGAGTTTTGTGTTTATAGCTAACTGTTATGAAGAGCGGGTGAAAAGGTTGTTGGATAAATCTGGTGGTGAGTATTCTTACCACAATAATAACAAAATTAAGGGAAGATTTGTTCTAACAAAATAATGGAATATGTGCAAATTAGAGAAGAGTAGATTAAACAACATGAACTAGTGTTAGAGAATGATAGATGCTGTCAAAGCATTACATAGCAACCAAACCAAATTTATGAGGAGGGTTTTGAGGGAGATCATAAACTCGAAGATCAATACAATTTTTCAAAAATGGAAAGACATACAACTACAACAAACTATTACTATTGCTCTGTATTCTGCCTACCTATCAGTAGGGAAAAAATGGCAGAAAGAAAACCCTAAACACCCCCCACAAATCCCATACAGATTGTGATACTAAAAGTCAATTCAAAGCCAATTGTTTTGCAGACACTATTTGCCTTCAGAGTTCTGTTTGCTTGCTTTCCTTGACAGGTTGGCCTATTTCCTAGGCTCATGGTTTTAAATCCACAGCTAATACTGTGACATGAGCCCACGGGGCTCCTGAAACCTTTATGTTGGCTGTTGGTTAAACTGCTTCGGATCTCCTGTGGAATGCCCATGGACTTCTTGCCCTGTAAATAGCTGCCCTGTGTATTTCTTCTAAGACTGAGAATGATGTCTGGAATGCTAGTACTACCAGTCAAAAGAGCAAGACTGACAAGACTCATATTCTTCCTTCCCCTGCTCTTCTTCCCGTCAAAGAAATCTGCACCTATACTTAAGTTTCCACCGTTTGAGAGATTCTCTACCTATTACCGCCAGCACTCTGGGGAAGAATGACTTTTGAAGGTGGATACAAACCCTATCAATAGAAATTACAGGCCTTCCTTTTTAAATTATCAGTAAAACACAAACAAGCAACACAGAAAAGCACTATGAGTTTGACTGTCCCTGAGAGGAGTTGGAGAGGACAAATATTACTATCTTAAAACCACCATTGTCTCTTACTGTTAGTGAGTTTGTCATATTGACCAATATCATGAGTTAAACCAATGATCTTTTATCCATCTGCCTAATTTCTATTAGCTGCCATTTTAGAGCTTGGGTTCTTTGTTTTTTGTTTCATTTCTTATTATTTGATAATTTTTGCATGCATACCACATGTTTTGATTAAAGCCAACCACATTCCACCTGCTTTATTTCCTATCTAGCTCTCTTTGCCATGATTCCTTCCCAACTTCATGTATTCTTTGCCACCCTCCCGCCACCACTGAATCTACTCTGGGATGCCAGTATGGGTATTGGTGGAGGACCATCTACTAGAGGATGGGATGTTCTTATCAAGGATTCCATCCTTAAATTAAATGGAATCTCCCTCACCTAATATTCATCAATTGTTAATAGCTCCTCAGCTAGGGATAGAGCATTGTGACTACCTACTACCCTTCTCATTATAGGAGTTTGCCCAGCTTTATTGTATATAGATATCATGTATCTTGTTACAACAACCTATGAGTTCTTAAGTGCAACTGTCTCATTGTGCCCTGAAAATGCTAGTTCTTTGTAATCATCCACCACGTTTGGCTCTTAACAGTCTTTCTCCTTTCTCTTCTAAAGTAAATCCTGAGCCTTAGACAGAAGGGATGGGATGTAGATGTCCCATTTAGAGCTGAATACTCTGAAGTCTCTTATTCTCTGCACATTTACCAGTTGTTAGTCTTTGTGTTAATCGCCATTTACTACAGAAAGAAGTTTCTCTAAAACTTTAAGTGATTCCATGGAATCACTTAAGGAACAAGGCAGGAATGGCCATTATCCCAACTCCTTTTCAATATTGTGATAGTTGTACTAGCTCAATACTAATGCGTGAAACAATCCCACACCAGTTTGCATTCAAAAGGTTATTTATTTGAGGGGAAAAACTTACAGAACACCATCCTACACAACAGCCAGGAAAGGAGTCTAGTTGCTGGAGCAAGAGAGCAAGTGGAGGGCTGCCGCTGCTTTTTAAAGAGGAAGAGACCATGCCCCAGTGAGCTGGTATCTCAACGGCTATTGGCTGAAGGAGTTCCCGTAGCACCTCCCCCTTTTGTTTAAGTAAGAGAGTTCTAAACCTACTACAAAATTATATACAATAAGAACAAATATCCCATTCTAACTAACTTAAGTCTTGTATGATAAATAACTTGGCCAAGTTATGAGAGGAAAGTACCTACATTTATATAGTTTTCAACCCCATTGAAGATCTGAGAAAGGAAATAATGTTACCTGAGCAGTTAGGAAGTGCAATCAAACAACTTCTAAAATATCCAACAAATCACAGAGACAACTGGCTACCTGGGCAATCACCCAAAGTCACGTTTGNTGTATCCATATACAAAAATCTATGCCAATGTAATTATCTATAAACAATAACTCATAAATACCATTATTATCTATTATCCCATCGTCCAATTTTCCCTTTTTTTTCAAAAAGATCCCTGAGCTTATAAAATCCCTCCCCCAACCCTCAACTGTATAGGAATTATAATCAACCCCTAAATAATGTCCCTAAACCTGAGGACAAACTTTGCTGGGAAAGGGAACGTCGTCCTCTAGAATTACTTCCATTTGTCATGGGGGCGATGTTCTTTCTGGGGGATCCTGTGAAAGTAGAATGATGGTTAAATTTCCAAATTAATGTCTTTTAAAATTGTAAATAGTCTCTGAGTATTTTGTGGAGTTCTGGCCAGAATGTTGTATAAGATGCACCATTTCATCTAACCAAGTTGGAACCGTCTGTGCTGCTGATACCCAAAACAGGACTTGTAGTAGCGCTATCAGTATCATGACGTCATATCAACCAGGTGGAGTTGTTGTTATGGGGCCCCATCTTCTTCCTGGAAACTTCAAATGTCACTGCAGGAAAACTCATTGTTCGTGTGGAAAACTTAAATATTAATTATATAGACATATACAGATATACATATATTCAATGAAAGGCATGATACATTCAATAAAAGGTATGATAGATATGAAGAAAAGCAAAGAAGTTTCCTAAACTCATATTTCTTTCTGTCCTATATCACAAGGGAAATTAAAGGGATGCTAATAAAGAGGAAGTTGAACTACCTCTATTTACAGATGACATGATACTATGCATTAGAGATCCCCAAATTCTACCCCAAAACTTCTAGAAATGATGTCAACAATGTGGAAGGATATGGAATCAATTTCTCTATGACTTTCCTATATACCAACAGAAAACATACAGAGAAAGGGATCCCATTCACAATACCCTTAAATAAAATAAATTATCTGGGAATAAACCTAGCCAAGGAAGAGAGAGACCTTTCTAATGAAAATATAACCCCTCCCCGAAAAAGATAGGAAAAGACACTAGAAAATCGAAAGATACCTCAGGCTCATGAATTGGTAAACCAATACTACGGAAATGATCATTTTATCAAAATCTATTTAAAAATTTAATGCAATCCCAATCAAAATCCCCATTATGTTCACCACATAAATATAAAAAACTATCTTAAAATTTACATGGAACCACGAAAAACCTCAAATAGTGTCTTAGTTAGGGTTCTATTGTTGCTGTGAAATACCATAACCAAAAAGCAACTTGGAGGAAAGAAGGTGTTTTTGGCTTACACTTCAATATAAGTGTTTATCATCAAAGGATTTCACGACAGGAACTCAAACAAGGTCAGAACCTGGAGGCAGGAGCTGATGCAGAGGCCATGGAGGCATGCTGGTTGCTGGCTTACTCCTTATAGTCTGCCTTCCATCTAAAACTCACGTGATTTAATTTTAAGTGTTGCTTGAATAAGAGCAGTTGTACCTTTTTATGGGAAAATAAAGAATTGATAAGCTCTTGCTGCAAAAGGAGACTTAAACTATGAGCTATCAGGGCTGAAATTATTCCCAATCAATAATTCCAAGAATCTTTTTGGCAGAATATTTTTAATTGCAGAGTTTCATTGCTATATGGCTTATATAATGGTTGTTACTGTTGTTTTGAGGTGTTATTACCCTCCAGTGATTTTCGGGCTGGAAGTGCAAAAGCCTCCATTGATCATGAACTTATTACACCCAGGAAATCACTTAGCTTCTCCGTGGCTATTTGTAGGCAGAGACTGCTCTTCCATCCTCAGCCACCCAGACCCAAAGTAGTCACACAGAACTATATTATTTAAAACACTTCTTGGCCCATTAGCTTATGCATATTTCTAGCTCACTGTTATATCTTAAATTAACCCATTTCTATTAATCTGTGTTTTGCCACATGGTTGTGGCCTACTGGTAAGTTTCTGTCCGGCATCCAGTAACTGTCTCCTGTGGTGGGTACATGGCATCTCTCTGACTCCACCTACTTTCTCCTCTTTCCCACCTTGCTGTCTTCTGTCTTGCTGGTAAGCCAAAGCAGCGTCTTTATTAACCAATGGGACTGAAACATATTCACAGCATACAGAGGGAAATCCCACATCACCTCCCCTTTTCTGTCTAAATAGAAAGGAAGCTTTTAACTTTAACATAACAAGATTAAATCTAACAAAACTGTTATAAAGCAAGAATTATAGTTACAATATTTATACCTACTTTATCTTTTATCATAAATAAGGAAAACTATAATTATAACTATCTAACTACATCAAAGACCGCAGAAGGATATAATATTATGTGATGTGGGAATACCATTAATGAATAAAGAAACTGCTTTGGATCTATAACTCAGCTAGGTGGGGAAAACAAGAGTAAATGAGGAAGAAGGCGGAGTCAGAGAAAAGCCATGTAGCCCCACTGGAGACAGACGCTGAAACTTTGCTGGTAAGCCACTACCACATGGTGATGATACACAGATTAATGGAAATTAATACTAGATGTAAGAGCTAGCTAGCAATACACTTAAGTGATTGGCCAAGCAGTGATTTAAATAATATGATTTAAATAATATAGTTTCCGTGTGATTATTTCGGGGCTGAGTAGATGAGAAACCTTGACAGGATTTAAGCTTAATTATTCAGAAATGAGAAGAACTGCTGAATATCAATTTAGCAAAACCTGTAGACTTCAGTGAGTGGCTAAAAAGATGGAATAAGTATTTATTATTTTAGCAGTGAGCAGCAGGATTGAAATGCCCCCCACCCACAGCATTTGGAAGAAAGCCCAATAGTGTGCCAGCCCAAGAAATTGACTCATAAATTGTTCATAAAGAAGTCTTTCTTAAAAATGAACACAACTTGGGCAATGGTGGCACACACCTCTAATCCCAGTACTTGGTAAGCAGAGGACAACCTGGTCTAAAAAATGAGTTCTAGGAGAGCCAGGGTTACATAAAGAAACCGTACATCAAAAAACAAAAACAAACAAAAAACAAAACAAAAAAAGGCAACTGATTTTTTTCAAGTGGGTAAGAAAGACAAAAATTAATAATATGGTTCTGGAGGAAATTATTATGATTATAAAACACATAGGGTACTTACTATAGATGTTTTCGAGCATGTTCTAATTTTGTTTCCAATAGTATCACTATGAGGTTAATACTGCCATCAAAGATCTGTTGAATAGTCAACTGGGATCAAGATCATGAGATTAGGAAATCATGCATTTTACATTTTGGCCTGTGTCGTCAGGCTCCAAAGCCATTCTCATAGCCACTGTGATGCCTGGCGTATATTTCTTCCAGGAGGTGTACTGCAGCTTCCTCTGTGTGTTTCTTCTAGTCACTGCATTATCAGCTGAATATCTATGCTCGCCCTTTCACCAGGTTCATAAGCTTACCTCTACCTCTGACTCAGTGAAGGTTTCAGGAAGCAGAGCCTTTGGGAGGTACTAGGCTAGATAGGACTTAGAAATCAGAGCCCTCATGAATACTCTTATACAATCCCCCCAAAGCATGCATTTAATCCCAGAATTCAGGAGACAGAAGCAGGCGTAATCCTAAGCTCAAGACCAGCCAGGTCTACATAGCAAAAGGTCAGCCAGACTATAAAGTAAAACTCTCTGTCAAAAGAAATTGCATTGTTAACTTATTGTGCTTTGTTAAAGTAGTTCTACCTTCAGGTTGCTGTGGGAGTTCCTACCATGACTTTCTTTCAAGATAGACTGAAAGGGATGAGTATGCCAAATCAACATTTTCCTCCTCAAGTTATTTGATCTTTATTTATTTATTTATTTATTTGTTTGTTTTTAATTTTTTATCATAGCAATAGAAAGCAAACTAGGGCACTCAGCATCACATGAATACTAACACAAAATATCTTACATCCAATCTATAGATATATTGCCTAATATACAGCTGTGCAATTAAATAATAGATGCCTTTTAAAAGTAAGGAACTCAGTTATGTTTATTAGGCAAACTTTTATTTAAAACATTTTGTATTCTAGTTAGTCAAATACTTAAAAACTTGTAACTGAGGGACAGTGAGATTGCACAGTGGATAAAGGCACTTATTACCAAGGCTGAAGAGCTGAATTTCATCCCCAGGATCCACATAGCATTAGGAGAGAACTGACTCTCACAAGTTGTCCTCTGACCACCATGTACATACTGTGACAGGCAATCCCCCACCACAGACACACATACACTACATAAATGTTTAACAAAATGCCCTCCCTGGGGAATGTCATTCATGGTACCAGAAGGTGCCATGCAAGCTTCTAAAAGAGGGAGGCAACCAATAGTCCTATCCCACTATAATGCCTATAAGCCACTTTATTGGTACAGTAGTGGCACACATACCTTGGCTGTAACCTGCTGCTGGAGCTCCTTCCACTCCTCAGCCAATAGCCTTTAAGATACCAGCCCACTGGGGCTTGGTCTCTTATACTTTAAAAAGCAGCGGGAACAAGGCGCGCTTTCTCTCTTGCTTCTGGCTTCCTTTCCGGTGACAAGACTCTCTGTTTCCTGTATGTGACGAGAGGACTGTTGTTTGGGACGGTGATCTGTAAGTTTTCCCCCTCAGACAAATAACCCTTTTTATTATCCCTAATTCTTAACTAGTGTGGGATTGTTTTGCGGCTTCAGTAACCAATAGATCTCTAGCTGAACTTAATATCTGCTCAATAAAAGGGATTATAAATTTGGTACAGGAAACCTAGCTAACTACTCAGTGCTAGTGAAATCATGGTTTTGGGAGGAGAATCTACAATCACTGAACTACTAAACTATCATAATCCCCAGCAACAACGTATTTGTTGTTTATAACAACATTTGTTATTTGTCCTTATAACCCCAGGTAAATGTAGTCTTCAATCCTCATCAATTTCTCTTTGCAACAGATGAAGACCACTACAAAAATTCCACAGCCAATCAAAATGCAGAGTATTGGAGCCCAGTCCCAGTGGATACATTTACAAAATAACTCCTGCACCGAAGACTCAGGAAACATTGCAGAAAGCAAAGCAGAAAGATTGTAAGAGTCAGGAGATCAGGGAGTTTGCTATGAGATTATCTCCTAGCAACATTAGAAGCTATACCCATAAAGACTCACCAACATGACTACCCACACACGAACTGTACAAGATCAAACCAACAGACATGACAAAGTGGAGAGGGAAAAGCCCATGAGGCCACAATTCTATACAAATAACAACAGGCGATAATTGAGTACAGCTGGGAGCAGGTGATGTGGTCCTCCCTAGAGGAGGGAAAACCATTTGGTAGTTTAGTGCTAAATAGCCCTGAAGACAGGCATACAAGTAACATCATATGGACTCAACAGCTCATAGTTAGAAATATACACATATGCTTTAGGGACAATTAGTGAAAAAGAAGGCTGTGAATTTGAAGGAGAGTGGGGAAGGAGAAAAGGGAAGGAAGAAACAGTAATTTTTTTTTTTTGAGGCAGGGTCTTCCTACAAAGCCTTTGCTGTCCTGGAACTTACTATATAGACCAGGCTGGCCTTGTACTCAGAGATCTGCCTGCCTTTGCCTCCCAAGTACTAGGATTAAGGGAGTGCACCACCATGCCCGGCAGAAATATTATAATTAAATTACAACCTCAAAAATAAACAACGAAAGAGGTAGGGCCGTAAAAATTTTCTGTCATGTGTTTCTGAGCAAGGCTTGTGTTTTGTGATGCTTGTTGTCAATCATTTTTGTAAACGTAAAATTGTAAAAAAAAGCAATTTTACTAGATTATCTGTAGAGAGTTTTTATTTTTAAGCTTTATAAGTTTTCTATTATTCAATTTATTTAATTTCATTTTTTAAATTTTCATGATTTTATTAAAATTCTCTTTGATAACAACAAATCACTCATTTTATATTGCAATAAATATTTGCACCCCAAACTCACATAATACTTACATAAGTATTAGTGTTTGGATATGTTTACTAGACCATAAGCACAATTCCTAATATTTAAAACAAATTTCATTCAATTTATAAGAAAACCTACAGAATCAACTAATCTGGGCTCGTAGGAGCTCTTAGAGTCCTACTTGACAACCAGGGAGCCTGCAAGGGAATGACCTAGGCCCTCTACTTGTGGGACTCCTAACAATGGAGCAGGGGCTGTTCCTAATGCTTTGGCTTTTGGGAACCTATTCCTCATACTGGATAGCCTTGCCGAACCTTAACACAAGGGGAGGTTCTTAGTTTTACCTCAACTTAATATACCGTTTTTGGTTGATACACACTGGAGGCCTGACCCTTTGTGAACAAAAACAGAGGGGGAGTGGATTTGGGGCAGCGTAAAGGGGATTTAAGGGGAGAGACTTGGAGGCAAGGAGGAAAGAGAAACTGTGGTCAAGATGTAAAATAAATTAATTTCCTATTTTGAACATCTTTAAGTTGCCACTGTTTGATATCTTTAAGTTTTAGGAGTCCATTATTCTGATTAAAAAGTCTAAAGGGGCAGTTACTTATTTGATCTGCCAAAATGCTGCTCACAGGTGCCCGGCTGCTAATGTTTTCTAGGTCACCGAACTAAATTAGAAGATGGCAAGATTTTAAGTAGCTGTGACTTTAAGATTTAGTTCCACACTTTCTGTTACCTCAGAATAGTCCCTCTTAAACATTTCCTACTTCTGAGTGTTTTGAACAGTCCACTTTACCTTTTCAGAATTAACAGCTACCCCAAGTGCATTTAAAGGGCACCGTTGTGAAGTTCGTCTTGCGTTCCTTTCCATTAAAATGTATTATTTTTCAACACCTTGCTGTTTTACTTCTTTTCCCTGGGGTTGGACATAATTACCGCAATATTCTGAGGACTCTGCTCTCGTGTTCCCCTTCTCCCTGAGAGCCACACTATATAGTTACCTCCACGAAGTACAATGACGTTTTCCCAAACATGTTGTGACTGCCACCACTGGGATGTGATGCCTTTAGAGGAAGGAGGAGTCACTTTGCAGCAATCGCCTTTTTCTTCCTTTGCTGCTTTCCTAATTTCTGATAATTATCGAGTTGAAGTTTATTAGCTAATTGTATACGTGCTGTGGTATTCAAGCACTTTCATTTGTGTGGCTGACAGTAACTACAGCTTTCTTCAATGCAGGTATTTTTTTCCTTTGCGTTTTGGAAGTGAAACCATACTCTAATTGCTGTACTTGGAGTTCAGTGTTGGTATAGCTATGATTTAATCGGTGGTATGTACTGGGAGTTGTTCTGTGTACCTTGGAGAGTTACATTAGATTTTCTCTACTGACATACCTTCAAAAGAAACTTCACCACGATGTTTGTAAACCATGTGTGTGCTTTTATCTCCAACATGGAGAAAAGTCTTGGAGAAAAACATGGAACACTTGAACTAGTGAAACTTGAGCTCTCCTCTAGTACTATATCAGAACATTTGATCTTTCTATCTATGGTCTTTATGGTTCCAGAGGGAAAAACCTAAATTCAAATATTAATCTATTAGTCATATGCTTTGAAACTTTGAGTGTACCTTGAATTCATTTACTTATGACTATTGAATTAATTTTATAATTTGGGGTTTATTCTATGGTGGTCACTTTTATAAAAACTTTGTAGTATACCCTACTTTGGACTCAAAGTGCTATTAGGTTTAAAGGCCTATGTAAAGATAGTTTAGTTGAAATGAAAGTTCACCACGTATGTTTAAAATATGCTCATCAATTTTCTAAATTGTCCTCAGGATCTGCATTTGCCAGTGCTCCTGCTGGGATCATAGGAAGACTGGCTATCTGGTGAAGTGTACCCCATGGCTATGTGCTAGGAGCTGAGGGGAAAAATACTAACAAGAAATCTGGGGGGTTGAGCAAGGTCAAGAGAGAGAAGGCCGTGTTGAAAGGACTGAAGGGATACTGTGGCTTTTCTGCTTCTTCCTCTACCCCAGCTATAGCTCCACTTGGAGGCATCATTGCTATATAATAAACCACTTATGTTTAAAGCTTACAGTTTGATCATGAATCCTTCTTCTTTGATCCTCAAAGATTACTCATACCTGACTTTTAGTGCCCCTCAAACTTCCTCCCCTGGCCCACTCTCCACTAACCACTGGGCTGCTTTCCACAATGATAGATTTTCTACCATTTTACAGGGGCGGGGTTCAGGTCGTACAACTCAACAATATGACATTTGGGTATTTAAGAAAACAGAAGAAGCAGAAAGTTACTTTCTTCTTCCCTTCATCTCACAGAACTTTACTTTCCTCGAAAGTGGGTCATCAGATCCTCATCCCAGAGGGACCTTCTTTATCTCCTTATCCGGATGAAACAAGCTCCCTCATCCTCAGAGAAGCAGACATATCGAGAAAAGTCCCAACAGTCTTGGTGGCTTCCCAAGTTTATCACCCCTAGATGTTACCGTCTTTGTCCAGTCACACTTCCGCTTGACTGCCTACTCTGTCAAACTCACCATATAGGACACAAGGTTACTTCTTCCTATTGCTGGAGGATCCCATACTAAATAAAACCTAACAGATAGTTTCCAAGGCTTCTTGCCTGTGAATCTACCTTTTATGGGGGGGGTTCAGCCATGAGTTCTGTAGTGAGCAAATTATATATACTGTCCCTTTTAATGTAAATGTAAGGACAAGGTTCATATAATTTTATTTATTCCTTTTCATGTAGGGTAATTTATTTATTATGTGTGAATGTAATAGTTTAATGTTTTTATTGCCAATTAGTATTCAGCTTTTACAGATGTATCATGATGTATGCATTTGTTTAATCTCATCACATATTGAAGACAGCCATGAAGGAAACAAACACCCCAGCCCGAGAACTTCAGGAAATGAATTCTTCCAATAACTCAAAGGAGGCGGGCACAGCGTCTTAGGCCTCAGGTGAGCTTACACGAGATTTCAGTCCAGTAAGACTCTGAGAAGCAGACTCAGAGAACCCCAGACTGTAGGAACTTGAAGTTAATAAAATTGTGACCAGTCAAATCTGTTTTCTAGTGATTTGTTCGCCAGCAGGGATAAGAAGTACATCTATCTGGAAGCAACACAGAAGGGAGTAGAGTTCTCCAAGATGATGACGGGTCTTCCCCATACCCTGTTGATACAAGGCAACATGGAATATTCAAAGAATTAAACCAACGCCACTGGCTAGGGTACAAGGGAGTCAAGTGTGGCTGGATAAGTTGTCATACCCTATAAATATGTGGAGAATCATGGAAAACCCATGAAAGAGTTTTAACATGTGGAGGACAGATTTGGTGACTGACCTGTTTTTTTGTTTGTTTGTTTGGTTTTAATTTTGTTTGTTTGGTTTTTTTTTAAAGACTGTTGTCACTGCAATTTTGAGATGGCAGTAATAAATGTGAAAGAAGAAAGAAATGAAATGTAGCTTTGGGGAAAGAATTGACACATATACATTTGGGTAGTAGCAGTAGAAGTTAGAAATTAACACATTTGTGAATCAGGATGAGGCTGGCAGGCAGACAATCACCTGTACGGAGATTTGAGTGAGGTTTCCTGTGATGACTCAAAATCGTAAAGATAGATCTGTACTGAAACAAAACTCATTGACATGTAGTAAGTAACTGACGTCTATGAAATAACCTAAGATGCCGGGTTCTTCATCACCTACTGGACGTAAGGCAGCCTTGCAAGGGTGGCAGGAGATGTGTCAAGGAAGCCAGGAAGAGTTGGAAAGGATAATTTTGAAAAAGAAGGAACCGTGCACAGTAAAAACAAGTGCTGGAAGCTAAATAATCTGAGCATTGAAGATGACAATTGCATTCAGAAGTCCATGCAGAGAACTGTTTTACTGGAACAATGATGAGAGTGGGGGTGGAAATGATGCAGCATAAATAGTGTTTTAGAAAGTTTATGAGAAAAGGGTGGAGAGCGAAAACAGGTCAGTGAGAACCTGGATGCCTTTCGCCTGCTTGTTTAAAAATAAAAAAGGATTTAAATACCAAAGAGGGAGTGAGTCATTAAGCAGTTCATTTTTGCTGCACATTCATTACTGAGTGTGACTATTTGTCATAGTATGGATAAGAGATCTAAAAAAGGAAACACCAAGGTCTTCTAAGACATTGGAACCATTCCTCTCTTTCATTTTACTTTTCACAACCCTGGCTTAAATGTGAGTTGCCAATAGCTCCAGAAAACGTTCTCTTTCGATAACAGAGAGGAAAATATGAAGGCCATTGGGCTGTGTTTCATAGGTGTTCTTTGGCACAGGTGAATCAGTTAAGAAGGCAGTAAGCTTTCATAGCAGGCCCCTTTCTTCTTAACAAGGTTTAAGCATTTATGGTAATTGCTTTGGCTCGAAAAGGCAGGATTGCTGATCGCCAGGAGCTCAAAGTCTAATAGATGAACAGATGAATCAAAGTGGTGGAGGTGTTATTGCACCCTAATGGGAAGGGAGGAAACTGGAGGCTTCCCGGTCCCGGAGCATCATTGCATCTCACTTTCATGTGAAACCCGTATTCCAAGAAGTCTCTGTGTTTGTGTGTGTGTGTGTGTGTGTGCGTGTGTGTGTGTGTGTGT
>LOEQ01007956.1:5125-19599 GCA_001685075.1 Bramus lutescens
AGCCAAGAAGAGGCTAGATATAATGGGCCAGGCAGTGCTTAAATGAATACAAACTGTGTTGTTATTTCAGGGTACAAGCCAGCCATGCAGATGTTGAGCCAGATGAAAAGCAGGCCTGCTCCCTTTCACTGCATTTTTAGTGTTGGCAATGTTCAAAGCTATCTAATTATGACCGTGTTTGGCAAGTGCACAAGATCACCATTCCACAAGAAAAGATTTCTGAGCTCCAACTCCGGTGACTGAAAGAAATTCAGCATTTTATCAGGCTATTACAGAAACTCAGATGCATTTCTGTTGGGAGCACATGCAGGTCTATAACTTAAGCAGCATTTTTCACAACCAATTCTGTTGTAATTGGCTCCTGAAAAGGGTCAAGCTCTTTGGTCTTACTAAAACCATGTTTTGTTTAGCTCAGACATAGCTATTGAACATATTTTCTATACAAGCCAAAACTTGCCTAAACATATCAGAAGTATCATTTGAATTAGAAAATAAAGTGGTTTAGTAAAATATCAGTATTTTAATAGAAAGCTACCTGCAGTGATCTGATGTCTGTGATTCCGAAGGCTATAAAACCCAGTGGAACTGTTGGAACATCTTGGTGAATGGTTCAGTTCTGCAATGCCCAGGAGAGCTGTCACTGTCCTAAAGGGTCTTCCTGTTCCCTTGGATAATTTACTTTTCTGTACCTGTCTTTTGACAAGGGCATGCACTTGTGCAATTGGTGAGCTTTTGTTTTGAATACATCTTATATACCTAATGTTCCCTCAGTCTGAGACATGCAGTCCCCAAGATGTATCAGAATGAAAGCACGACTGCCTATACTTTCCTCACTGCTGTGTTAACACTGGATTTTTTTTACTGCATGCAACCTATGACCTTTAATCTTCTCCTTGAGTTTTTTCAAAATATATGAGTAAGAAAAATTTATTTCTATATTGGTCCTATTGTTTATAAAGAAAATAAAAGTTTTGCTTAATTTATAGTTTAAAATTTTGCTGAAAAAAAATGTCCAAATAGAGAGTGGAATTAGGAAACTCTTTGAGAAGTATCTGTGTGCCTCTAGAAAAGCAAAAATAGGTTGATAGAATATTCACTTTCCTTAAGTGGTTTTTAATGACTTATGAGCCTGTCTGTAAAGACCTCATGATATAATTTATAAATAACAAGAATATTAATTTAAAACTCAGTTTAAAATATACTAATATTTTCTTCTAGAATATACCTCTTGGTTGATTCTGATTAAAGATTTATTTTCCTTCAATTAAATGCATATTTACTTTTAACATGTAAAGTCAAAGTTAGCTCTTAAATTTTCATTTATTTCTGCTAATAATGTCACACAAATGCACATGTCTACCTGTGTGTCAGAAAACACACAAAACGAAGTCTCTGTTGTTGTTTCTACCATTTACGAACAAAAATAAAATTGAGAATTCTTAATTATGTTGATTTGTTATTGCACAGAACAAAGCCCAGACCAAGTTAAACATACTTAATTGCAGAAATTATTAGTTATTTATATAACATGTTCTCTTGGCTCTACAAATTTACTAGCCAATTTTCTAAGAGAAAACTATTGGAGAAAAAAAATGAAATTATCTCAGCTCAGTAAATGTTTAGAAATAGACTAAAGAAGGAAAATCACTTCTTAATATATGGAAACTGATGAGTAAGCTGAAAAAATAGTTTTCTGACACATTGAGACAGGGTATTCACTCAATTCTCCATTATTTCGATAAGTTATCATATTCTAAATAGAGAGGGCATCCACATACATAGATAGCTGTATTTCAAGTCTTCCATCAGTTTTCACTCTATAAATGATATCTGTTTCAGGAGTCATCCCTGAAGAACATGAAAGTGGAGAATATAACACTGGTGACAGAATTCGTCCTGGAAGGACTCACACATCAACCACAGTGGAAAATCCCCCTTTTCCTGACATTTTTGGTGATCTACCTCATCACCATTGTGGGGAACTTCAGCCTGATAACTCTCATCTGGAGTGATCCTCACCTTCACATCCCCATGTACCTATTCCTCAGCAACTTAGCCTTTGTGGATAGCTGGTTATCATCTACAGTGACACCTAAATTATTGATCACCTTGTCATTTGAGATCACAAAGATTTCTCTCTCTGAATGCCTGCTACAGTTTTTTTTCCTTTGCCTTCAGTGCAAGTGTAGAGTGCTTCCTCTTGACTTCAATGGCTTATGATCGCTATGTAGCTATATGCAAACCTTTACTTTATACAGTGATTATGACAAATAGACTATGCTTCCAGCTAGTAATTTTGTCATTTGTAGGTGCTTTTCTTCATGCCTTCATTCATGAAGTGTTTTTACTCAGATTAACTTTCTGTAATTCCAATGTAATACATCATTTTTATTGTGATGTTATGCCTTTTTTAAAGATTTCCTGTTCTGATCCTTCCATTAGCTTTATGTTGGTGTTTGCTTTAGCTGGTACTGTTCAGGTAACCACCATGGTGACAGTTCTAGTCTCTTACACGTGTATTCTCTTTACAATCTTACAGAAGAAGTCTTTCAAGGGCATAAAGAAAGCCTTCTCAACCTGTGGAGCTCACCTCCTGTCTGTGTCTTTGTATTATGGCCCCCTTCTCTTCATGTATGTGCGTCCTGCCTCTAGACAAGCAGATGATGAGAATATGATTGACTCCCTATTCTACACAGTCATAATTCCTGTGTTGAACCCAATTATCTACAGTCTAAGAAATAAGCAAGTCATAGATTCTGTTAGAAAAAAATTAAAGAGAAATGTTCAGACCTCATAAAATATTTACTTTTTAACAAAATGTACAATTTTAGGGAGGTTTAATTTGGATATTTTATGATATATGTTGAAAACTATTTGAAAAATGTCCTCATTTTTCTGACTCATCATTAGTAACTACCTATCTTTTATTTCCACATACTCTGGAAAAAATATATAACAAAATTTAATTCTATATCCAGTGCATGCTCTAATGATTAAATAGGAAAGTAACTGAGGATATTTTAGATTTGTATGATGTTTGATTTAGTATTCTGATTATATTAAAAGCAAAATGATGTAGACTCTCTGGTCTGCAGTCAAGTGTTAAATACTGTGTCTTTTATTGATATAGTTTTCATAACCTCAATCTAAGGAATATCTCATTCACTACATAGTAACAATAAACCTCTGTTGATGAGTGCAGGTGATTTCATTCATTAACTTATTGATAAAACATATTTCATTCCTCTTGATTAGGCAAATATTAAAGTCTGTTTGTGTGGGAATTAGACTCACATATCACTCAGGAAGAGACAGAAATGGAAAGGTGGAATAAATCTGACAGACACTGAAGAGTGAGAGCAGAACCAACATTAGAATATGTTTTATTTAAGGCATTCCTGAGTAAGAAGCCAGCACCTTCCACAGGCTCCAGCACCTTCTGAGAGTCTGTCAAGTCTTGCTTCTTTTTTTCTTGGGCGATCTGATGATCTGCATTAAAGACATCAGGTTACTCTAGAAAAACAAGCTGTGTGCGTCAGGAATGGCAAGACAAGTGGCACAACTGGAAGGGACTTATTGTAACCTCTCTAGAATTAAAAAAGAAAATGTGAAATTATAAAGAGGCTTGAAATTATGATGGTGAAGAAATCAGTCGTATTAAAAAGTTGTTGAAATGTATCATTTACAGCAAGGGATTTTAAACACAATTTACAAAATTTGAAGCAATGCTATGATGAAATAATGTCTTGCTGTGTAAAGGTCATTTGGAGAATACAAAAAAAAATAAAATTGTGGCCATTATGTTCTTGAGAGGCTGGGAAAGCTTTGGGTCCTCCCAACAAATGCAAAAAGGCCCTTTACAGCCTGGCCTTGTACATCCCTGATCTATATATTTCTCTATTTGGATTCATCCTCCAAACAATTCAGTACTTGTACCTTCTTGAAGTTTACCAAATTATCTGCTCCATTAACATGTTTCCATTCTTTGGCTTGTTATAAAAGTTTCATGATATATTTGCAAATGTAAATTATATACTCTTTACAGATGATATTTGAAGATGATGTTTAAAGGAAAACAATGAAATGCATATGCATTATTTAATGAATATTTATTTGTAAAATTTTGAATATGATAATTTGATTTTCAAATAAAATCCATACAAAATATGCTTACTTGCTGTGCTAAAGATATTTACCTCCTCTGAGAAGGTACCTTGCATAAAGCCTGTATTTGAAAGAAACAGATAACAGTGACAGTATATATCTATTTTTATATGTAATGCAATTGTTTATTGATTCTTTGGGAATTTCACATCATGCACCCCAATCCTGCTCACCTCCTAGTCCCTCCGCACCTGCTCCTTGTCTCCGCAGCATCTCCCCAAAGGAACTCCACTCTTCCCAAAGTAAACTAAAATCAACACAAAACAAAGAAAAAACCCACTACCCTCCTGTGTCTTTCCTGCCTCTCTAACCCTTCCTTATTCATCCTGCTAACCTGGGAGCCGCAATGCGTCACATAGTCTACCCTTTTGTCCTATCAGCCCCACATGTAAATGTTCATTGCAATAAGTCATTGATCTGATTCAAGGACTCTGGCCTCTAATACAACATCCTCACTGAAATTCCTCTCAGATATTTTGGTGTTGCACCAAGTCGTGGGGATCCTGTGTCTACCATTCCAAAGCTACTTGGCCCTTCATGTTCACCTGCTATAGCAGGTTATAGATGGGGTAGATATTAGGGTGGGCCAATCCAAGCCCAGGATGTGGGCCTGGGTGGTAAACTGGTCAGCCCAGGCCACTGGGTCCACACCTCTCAACTGAGAGCCTAACCAACTCTCCTAGTTTCATGCATTTGGGACCAGCTCTCCCACTCCCATGGTGGAGGGTGAGACCATCTCTCCCAAGTGCAGGGTCTAGCTCTCCCATGAAGTGCAGGGCTAGTTCTGCTGCAGTGTCTAGTGAGGGGAAGGATCAGCCATCCTACATCCAGTGAAGGGTAGGGCTGTCTCAACAAGGCCCTCTGTTTATAACATACATGGTTCCTTTTGTCACCTGTGATAACACAGGCCATAGACATCAACACAGACCCCAGTTACGGCAGAACCATGGACCCAGATATGGCCCTTAGAATCAGCTTGGGCTGTAACTCAGATCAACCAGATTGCTATGGTCCTGGTGGCAGTGTATCCCTTAAACTGCAATATGGTCTCAGGTTATCAACCAGACCCCAGGCATATACACAGACCTTGGTGGTAACAGAAGACATGGACATCAAACCAGACCCTGACTGCTTCAGAGTCACATTACCCAGACATGGGCCTTGGCTGCAGCTCAGACCCACATGTCATTATGACCCCAGGTGGTAACATATGCCACCCACAACAGTTTGGTCCTGGTGGCAGCATGGACCTTGAACATCAACAGCTAACAGTGGGGCCCAGACCCTGAGAATCCTTATGAGATTTGCTGGCAACATCAACAGGGATGTCAACATATACCTTGGCTGAGATAGTACTATGAACCCAGACATGTGCCTTGAGAGCAGCTTGGAACCAGACATTCGCCCTGGCCCCAGGACATCACCCCAGCTACCAACATAAGCCTATTTCTCACATCCTTCACTTCCTCCATTCAGTCTCTATATATACTACAAGAATCATTCTGTTTCTCTTTCTTCCCCATTTCTCCCATATATGTTTGCTCGTCATAATGGCACTTACCCACCTGGCACCACAAAGTAGAGGATAGACCTGTGGATGCAATCAACAAGCTGGCTATGAGGACCTAGGCTTGCCTCTCAGTGTCTCTCACCTGCCTGAGCCAAGAGGCTCAAAGCAGGCCTATGGATGACTTCAGCTAGCCAAGCCTTAGGCCGACTGGCACATGGGTTTCTTTCACCCACCCGAGCCAAGTGTTTCCCTCTATTTTTAAGAGAATGAAAGAAATTTACCAAATTTGCATTGAAAGGTTATAATTTCAAAGATTTCCAGAGAATAGACATAACATAATTTATTATGTTGCATAATATATACATGTATATATGAACATTTATGTGGTTAAACCTCCATTAATCTTATCTTTCCATCAATCATTGATCTGTTTATATGTCTAGCTAGCTACCTACCTACCTAAAATGCTGTTATAAGATCTTATCTCACAGGATTTTGAAACCTGAGAATTTCTAAAATATTCAGTTTATAACCAGCTAATTTGAGAAAACATGCAGTGTACTTCAATGTCTGACACTTACAGAGTCAACAACATAAATTACAGTCAAAGTTCAAAGGTTTGAGAACCATAAGTGCTAAAAGAAATAGAAGATATTTAATGATGAATCAAAGTATAAATTTACTCTTCCTTCACCTATTATTTCTTCCAATCTGACCCTTAAAAGATAAGATTCAGGGCTGGCAAAATAACTCAGTGGATAAGATGCTTGTCATCAAACAAGACTTGACTTTAATCCCAGAAAGCCACATGATGGGAGAAAACCAACTCTCAAAAGTTATTCTCTGTCCTCCACTAGGATGCTGTGGCCAGTGAATCCATAAAGGCTTCCAAAACATTAGTGGCTATTGCTGTTGTTCTTTATAACCCACCAGAACAGAGGAGTAAGAATCTATTGATAAAATTATAATAAAATTTGCAGATGTGACACATAGAAATCATGTTGGAAGGGAACTGGAAGCTTTGTTCCTGCTGATTAGTATCCATTGTATTGGAACATAGTCATGTAAGTACTAGAAAAGAAAATTCCATCAATTATGAACACACAGCATCTGTGGGAACCTTTACAATAAATATCACTCACACACACACACACACACACACACACACAGAGAGATGCACAAACAAAACAGAAAGATAGATAGATAGATGATAGATAGATAGATAGATAGATAGATAGATAGATGACAGACAAAGACGGAGATAATTTATAAAAACCAACTGAAAAAACAACAACATTAAATCCCAAGGATAAAATTTGTATGATCTTAAGCATTAAAATTCTGTAAGTAGCCTGGGAACTCAAAATCTGAAATTTGTGTTTATAAATAAAAGATGGGTCCAAAGTAAAATATTAAATAAATAAACACATACTTGCATACATACATATTTTTATAAAAGTAAAGATCAGTACCAAATACCAAAATAAAGGCTCCAGTAGGACAAGAAATTAATGAAACTATTTGAGTGCAAAGAATTAAGAAAATTTTAGTGACTTTGATGGGAACAATTTTCATGTGATAGAAATCAAAGTGCATGAGAGAAAACAGCATAGTAGCATGACAAGTGGAAGAATGTACTCTAATATAGCGAACAATAAGAATTTGCATTCTTCCTGGAGTTAATATAATTCGCCTTACTACAGACAATTTTTCTTCTAAGAGTTGCAAAGTAGAGATAATGGGAGTGATAAATGGAATGGGAAAACTTGAAAGACAATTTGCAAGGAGTTGAAGAGAAGCAAGGGGAAGGGATAAAATAGGCAGGAAAGAACAGGGTTATGTACATAAGTATTGAATAGTTAAAGGAACAATATTGTGTAAAATAAACTGAACATGTGGGGGAGAAAAGACATTGAGTGTGAAGTGTACTTGTTAATATTAACCCTAAAGTTCATCAAAATTGTCAGTCAAATCAATTTTATTTATTAACTACAGTTTTTCCTAGAAATTCTGAGTATAACAGAGAGAACTAATTTAAAATTTTATATTATAAATCATGTTGGCTGTCCTTCCTGTACTTAAGGTTGTTTGTCTTGGATATGAACACAGTAAGAATAATAATTTTGATAAGACGTAACATTGGATTTGTATAAAGACATGTATTTCAAACAATTTTCCACCACTAATAGAAAGTGAACAACAGACAATGGGTTGTGAATGTCCTTAAACTTGGAAGTGTGTCATAGTTCATACATATACTATACAACAAAGGTCATGAGGTAAATTTCATATTTATGCAATAAATATTTAAATTTAATTATGACTTTGTGAGAATGATTGAAGCAGATTTAGTCTTAAAATGTGATTGTATCAATGTTTTCCTCAGCAGAAATATGATAACAGTAATATAAGAACAATAATTTCACTGTTAACATGTTTCATTTTGAGTACTGTTCCCCCCATATAATTTCAAGGACTGAACATGTGACATTAATCAACTTAATTTCATGGGTGGGTTCTTGTTAAGTCTTAAGATCTGGAAAAAAGAGCCAACCATTTCCTAGGGTTTTTTTTTTCCCTGACATGTATATATCTATATGAACTATATATCTTGGTTATATCCATATGTCAAAATATTGTCATGTGCAGTAAAAATATAAAACTAATCTTTAATCAAGGGCAAAAAATCTAATCAGAATATATGATTAAATAAACAGAGTGGGTCATTTATCAAAACAATGAGGTTATGGGGAATATTTTATTTATATAAGAGTGAAGGCTTGATTCTTAATCTTGTTTTAAAAGCTTTCTTTTAACAGTTCTATCTTATCATATGAAGTCATTATGATTAGGTCAATAAGATAATAGACATGTCATTTCAACAAAACAGTCAAGCTCACAACATTGACTATTTTCTCAGTTTTTATTTTGCCTGCTTCTTTTGGTATTAACTTACTCTCACTGATACATATATACACTATTTTTACATTATCTAAAAATTTGAAATATAATAATCATTTCTATCTTACCCAAACACCAAAAGAGATTGTGGTGATCCTTTAAAATATTAGGTCTTCAGGAATTTGAAAGAGAGAAAGTAGAATGCTCGGGAAGTGTTGGAGGAAGAAAAGGGAAAGGATAATCCAAGATAATTATATTTTTTGATTTCAAAAACTAAAAAAATTTCAATAATATTTTTAAAAGCATTATTCATCATAAAACAGAAAAAAAGCTATAAATACAGTGGACTGACAGCATTAAAGCTGTAATCTTTTCCCATGATCTTTCATTTCAGAGGCTTCATTTTCAAGTCTCAGTAACTGGGGCTTGCAGTGAACCACAGCTGTTTTACTCTCTCCATATTCCAGAGACTAAGGAAAGAAATGTGAAATCTCCATGCTTGCAGACAAACTGCAGACCTTAGAATAGCTGGTACAGGATCAGCTAAATGCTCAGCATATTACAGAAGCTACCATAAAATTCTCTTATGTTTTTATTAAAAAGAAATTTGAAAAATGGAAAAGGGTTACAGATCTAAGAGCTGTTAAAAAGGTGATTCATCCAATTGGCACACTATTGTCTGGAATTCTGTATTACCTCTCTTCTCTATTACCTAAAGGATGGCCTCTTATAGTTATTGCTTTAAGATTGTTTCTTCACTTTTCAAAGAAAAAGACAAGAAAAATTACTTTTGATGCCTACTTACAATGACTCTTAGTCTGTTAAGAGATATCAATGGAATGTTAAAGACCTTAACCCTGTGACAATATTTTTGTATGACAGCCTTTGGAAATACTATGTAAACAGCTTCCTCAATTTATAGTTTACCATTACATCAATGACTTATTACTATCTGATTCAAATGTACATACTTTAGAAAGTATATTTGAATCAGTAAAGGAAATTTTGCTTTGTTGGGGATTACAAATTGCTCCTTACACAATATGAGGAGTTTTTATTATTTAGGATACAAAATTCATATACAATTTGTTAGACCTCAAAAGATACAAATTAGGAGGATTTGATATCAGATACTTAATGACATTCAAAGATTGCTAGGAGATATTTCCAATCTATAGTCTGCTGTTGGGATAAAAAATTATGAGTAATATTTCATAAACTTAAATGGTAACAAGGACATAAATAGTCCAAGAGAATTATAAGGTGAAGCTGAGAGAGAACTGGCTTTGGTGGAAAAGAAATTCTCAGATGCCCATGTGGATCATTTGGATTCAGAGATTGATTGCATTCTTATTGTTTTAGCATCTAAGCATTCTCCTACAGGATTATTAATGCAGAGGGAAGATATTAACTTAGAATGGATATTTTTACCACATAAACAGAGTACAAAATTAAAAATATGTGGAAAAGTTTCTAAGTTTATTTTAAAAGGAAAATTCACACTTTGACAATTAGGAATCGATGCAGCAGAAATTGTAGTACCTTTTACTGATGATGAAATTGGCAAGTTATGGGCAGGAAGTAAACCTTGGTAAAGAGATTTCAGTAACTTTTTGAGAGAGATCAACAACAAATATCCCAAATCAAGAGACTTCAATTAATAAAGAGAATTGATTGGATCCATTCTTGCATTGCATTGGGAAAAAAACAATGTCTGGAGCTGCTACATGCTATAGTGATGTAGTAGTACACTGCTTGTTCTTTTCCTGGCTGACCAGACCCAAATAATCACACAGAAACTGTATTAATTACAAAATTGTTTGGCCAATAACTCTAGTATATTCCTAGCTAACTCTTACATCATAAATTATATTGCCATGAAGCTGTGGGCTGCTGCTAAGGTTCTGAAGGTTTTGATGTATACTTCTCCTTCAGCTGTTATGTGGCATCTCCCTGATTCTTAACTACTCTCTCTTTGTCTCTGTTCAGATTTGCCACCTGGCTTCACTCTGCTAAGCCATTGACAAACAGCTTTATTCATTACTCAATAAAAGGAAAACATATACAGAATTTCTCACATCATCTTCCCTTTTCTGCCTAAACAAAAGGGAAGGTTTTAACTTCAACATAGTAAAACTACATATATAAAACAGCTATCAAGCAAGAATTATAGTAACAATATTTAGCCCATTTACATTTGGAAATATAAGGAAAATACTCTATCATCTGTCCTATCTTTGTGAATCTAAAGTATTATATCCAATTCATCTTTTGTCATCAATAAGGAGAAATATAATTTTAACTGGAGTCTTCAACTCCATCCAAGACCCCAAGGATATAATATTACCTAAGTAAATAGGAACTGCATTTTAAGCAACTACCAGAGTTCTAGAATTGACAGAGATATTTTGCTGCCTCGACAGTCATCCAAACTTCCTCTATATTGTTGGGACATCCATCTTTAGCCTACAGGCCCATAGTATCTGGCAGACATTATCATGAAGCAGGAAAGTTAAAAGGCTGTTTTACCTATCTTGTCAGTTTGTCAGTCTCTTTCTTCTGTATCCCACAGAATGTCTGGCAGTTACTTCTGTGAAGCAGGAACCCTAAAGGAACATCCCATCTTTTTGGTATATTTAGCAGTCACTTTTTTGTGGGTCTTGCATTTACAGTTCATACAACATACTATCAAGTTTTCCAGGCAAGAGCAGTTTCTGGCCCAAATGACTAGCCTTGTCACATTGAAGGCAAATTCCATGATGAGTTTCTCCAATGTCCATCAACCTCTTTAAAATAATTGATGCTGCCAGAAGCAGCCATGTCTCACTGTCAAGAAATGTCTAAGTTCTTAAAACATTTTAAATATCATGTTTATATGCATTTGAAAGGTTTGAAGAATATTTAACTGAAATACCAGGGGCTGCACCCTTAAAGAAACTGACTCTGTCTCCTAACAGCTAAGGGTGGGGCTTCCAATTCATCTAGCCTCTCCATGGTGAGATTTTATGTGGCTTGAGTTTCTGCAGTACTTACACATGTAGTCATAACTTCTGCGAGTTCATATGCACATCCACCCTGTTGTGCCCAGAAAACACTGTCTCCTTGTAGTCACCTACTGCTTGCTCTTCCTGTGCACTTCCTGTCTTCCAACTGCCTATTTCTCAATGACTATTAACCTTAGGAGAGCATATGATGCAGATGTCATATTTAAGATGAAACATTCTGTAGTTTCGCATTCTCTGATACTTGAAAAAGCTGAGAGTCACTGCGCTTATCACCAACTGGTTTTAAAAAATTAAAAGAAAAAAGAAACTTCTCTGATGAGGGTTGGGAGATACCCTAATCGATGGATACCAAGTGAAGTACTTAGGAGGAAGTAAATAAAAGTACTGTGTCCATTTAGTAGAATAATAGTAGTAAGTCCTCCCCTAGAGCCAATGATTTGTTTTGTCAAAGGTTTATGGTATACTAAGAAAATAAGGCCTCATAAATCCACATAAGCAAAGCTTACATGAACTCACAGAGACTGTAGCAGCATACACAGGTCCTACACGGGTCTCTATGGGGTCTTTTGTGCTTATATCATGACTTCCAGGTTAGTTTTTTGTGGGATTCCTGAATGTGTGAACAAGTCAGTCTCTGATTCTTATCCCTTCTCTTTAGCTCTTTTCCTTTTATTGGTTTGTCTTGTGTAACTTTGATGTTATATGTTTTATCTAGTTGTATTTTGTTTGTTATATTTTAAAAAGTGAGTGGATGAAAGAATAAAAAAAAGTTCTCCAAAGAAATACCACTGAGTAGAAAACACTATAAAATTATTCAATATCCTTATCTAAACAGGGAATACAAATAAATGCTGCTTCATGATTCCATTTCATCCTATTAAGCACATATAGCATAAGAATATCAGTCAGAACAAATGCTGGGGTGTAAATAAGAAAAAGAAAACACAATAGTCTGTTGGTAGAAATGTAAACTAGTGATCTCTGTAAGTTTGAGGCCATTCTGGTCTAAAAGAGCTAGTCCCAGGACAGGCTCCAATGCTACAGAGAAACCCTGTCTCAAAAAATCAAAATAAAATGTAAACTAGTGAAATCACTTAAGAAATCAAGTCTTGAGCTTTCTCAAAAAGATAGAACTACTGTATGATGCAGTTACACAACTCCTAAGCATATACACAAGGGTTTTCACCTGGTACTATGAGACCCTTGCACATCCTTGTTCATTGCTACTCTAATTAAATCAACCTAGATATCCATGAATTGATGAATAGATAATATATATATATATATGCACAATGAAACATCACTAAGCTACAAAGAATATGAAACCAATAAATTTGTGTGTAAATAGACGGAAATCAAACTGAATGAGGTCACCTAGGCTCAGAAAGACTAGTGTTATACATTTTTTATCATATATGGATCCTAGCTTCAAATCTTTTATTTTGTATGTTTAAGGTAGAGTATATTTGAATCTGGAAAACTAGAATTGTACCACTGGGGAAACACATACCAGGAATAAAGTTTTAGTAAAATAAAATAGAGAGAGGGAATACTAGGCAGAGACACTTTAAATCATTAAGGTGAGTGAAAGATAAAGAAACTAGGGGTGGAAGAAAGGATAACCAAAAGGAAATGCACATTGAAAAAGGGTTAAACTAAATAAAAGATCTATGGAAAAATTTATGTAAACCTATGATGCTGTAACTGAAATTTTAAAAATGAAATTAGACTAGATAGAACACGTGGGCTATAAAACAGTGGAATTAATACTAGGGGTTAAATATTTAAATGGAAATAAGAGAAGTGAAAATGAGGCAATTTAAGTAAAACTAAGGCTATGTGAAGACTTATAAAAATCACTTGTTTCTCGGTTAATTTCTAAAATATATTTTAAAGGAAATTTGGACAAAGGAACGTGACAAGAGTAGATAATTTTGCTTTCAGAAGATGTTGATCATTAAATGAAAATCTCAGTGTCAGTCACAGGGTATTTATCTATGAGTTATTGGCCAAGGAACCTATAGACACAAACACAGCACAGGATATTGCCATTACTATTAGTAGTTCACCATAATTAGACAGTAAGACCCTGATGCCCAGGACATTACAATTTTGGTTAGAGCATTAGAAAAATTAATCTCAAAGTCTATTTCACATCTTTTTCTCCTTTCTGAATAACTTCCATAGCTTTAAATTGTGCTATGCCGGCTATTGAGAAACAAAAGACAGCAGTATGGTTAAACATGTTAAAACCTGCATGATATAGTACGAACCTGCCAAGCAATATGTGTCCACTGAAGCAACAGCGGTATGGTTGTTGGAAAGGAGTGAGCAACCAGTTGTATTTGAGACTTGCATCAAATGGGGGGAAAAAGGTGAAAAATAATAGGAACAAAGAAAATTACTGTTTTTCCTTCTAGAGGGTCATGTTGATAGACGTCTTGTAAGGATTTATTTTTATACCTGTGATTTGTACCACTCTCAACTTTGGTCAGAGAACAATTATACAGTATATATTGGTCTATGCAGAGATTCAAAATTAGTCAAAGTTCTTAGGGAGAGGGATTACAGATAGGTTTCTGTTCAATTATTACACATTGAGTCCTAAATATGTAGTAACTTCAGCGAAAGGGTCATACCTTCAAGTGCAAAATGATAATTACAGCAAGGGAAACAGCTTATATTGTCTTGGGAGCCTTTTTAATTCCTCACACCAAGAACTCAAAAGGGTTTCCCAGGTCTTACATTGTGATAAATACACATATGTATATCATTCATCTGTATGTTTAAGTAATCTAATAGATGTTTGCTTTGTGACTTTCTCAAACATTCTTATTTGCTTTTATTATTTTTTATTAAAAATTTCCACCTCCTCCCCTCCTCCCATTTCCCTC
>LOEQ01007956.1:73632-85276 GCA_001685075.1 Bramus lutescens
AAATTTGTTTATAATGCACTTCCTGTTTACTTAAGCAATATTATATCTTTCTGGAATCTTTGATGGATTTGAAGAATTGACAGTTATAGTTTTCCTTAGTTATGGTAAAAATAAAGTCAATATAAATATTGTAATTATAATAATTATTTTATGCCTGTTTCAGCATATGTAATTTTATCATGTTAAAGATAAAGCCTTCCTTTTCATTTAAACAGAAAAGGGCACATGATGTGAGATTTCCTTCTGTATGCTCATTACCATTAATGAATAAAGAAACTTCTTTGGACCTATAGCAGGGCAGAACTTAGGTAGGCCGGAAAGATGGAACTGAATGCTGGGAGAAAGAAGGAAGGAGTCAGAGAGAAGCCATGTAGCCCACCAAAGACAGATGCTGGGAACTTTACCTGGTAGGCCACAGCCATGTGGTGATACATGGATTAATGGAAATGGGTTAAATTAAGATGTAAGAGTTAGCCAATAAGAAGCTAGAGCTAATGGGCCAAGCAGTGACTTAATTAATACAGTTTCTGTGTGATTATTTCAGTTATGAGAAGCCAGGATGAACAAGTGGCCTGCTGCTACAAGCAGCAACCCCAAAAGATCGTTTCACCTTTAGGCAAGTTCAGCAGTCATCTCTCCGTGGGTCCCATGTATCCAGCTCACACAGCATAACATCAAGCAGTCCAGCAAAGACCAATTTTTTGTCCAATTAGATAGTAAAATCCATAAGGAGCTTCCTCAATGTTCATCTTCCTCTTGAATTAATTGATGCTCCCAGGAGCAAATGTGTCTTATATCATGAAAAGTCCTAAGATCTTAAAACATTTTAAATGCCATATTCTGAAGGTCTCTGAAAGATTTGAAGAATACCAATCTAAGTGAACTATATCTCTATATATCTAGAAAGCCTAACTAATATTACTATATACTTGGATATTATAAATGATTAACTATTAACCTCTAGTTTTAACTGTACATTACATTTTTAAATGAACTGCATAAACACAATACTTTAATCAAGAGCAAATATATATATATATAACAAAATTGACTAAGATCCATCCAATGCAAATTTCTATAGTATATCCCCCTTTAAATGTAAAAAAAAATTCACAACACGATATTTGGGAATTTGGGCATAGTTCTCTCTAAACTGCTTCCTGCTTGTTGTTAAGCAAAGTAATTTTGGGGGTGTCCATGGAGACTTTTAAAGTTGGGAACTGACAACTGACAGAACATGGATCTTTTCTTGGATATAGGATAACTCATGCAACTAAAGTTTTCACACTAGGAATTCATTTTAGGACAGCCTTTTGTGCACTGTGAATAACTTCTCTTGGTGACATATGCTGGGCATGATGCTCTTCAAAGGACAGCAGATAATGATGTGAGATTCTTCTACATTCATATTGTAATTAGAGCTGCTGTGTAAGTAGATACAGTCTGCTTGTGACTGCAGATGATTTTAATTTTAATACTTTATAATTTTGTCTCGGTGTATAACAGGAATGATGGTGGAAAATAGTTCTTTGACAATAGAGTTTATCCTCATAGAAATCACAGATCACCCAGACCTGAAGATCTTTCTGTGCTTCATGTTCCTTGTCATCTATCTGATCACTATGGTGAGGAATTTCAGTCTAATGACTGAATTATGTGGAACTCCATCTTCACACACCCATGTACATCTTTCTGGGCAAACTGGATCTCATGGATACCTGCTGCTCCTGTGCCATCTCTCCCAAGATGCTAGAGAACTTCTTGTCTGTGGACAGAAAGATTTCTCTTTATGAATGCATGGCACAGTTCTATTTTCTCTGTGTTTCTGAAACTGCAGGCTACTTTCCTCTGGCAGTAATGGGATATTACCTCTATGTTGCCATACACAACCAACTGAAGCACGACACGATGATGTCAAAGAAGCACTCCATTGAGATGAATATAGACACCTTCATAGCAAGTAATCTGCATGCCATGATTCATGTAGGGTGTCTCTTACAGTTAACCTTCTGTAAATCAAATTGTATTGGTCACTTCTTCTGTGATATTCTTCCACTGTATAGGCTTTCCTGCACAGAACCTTTTATTAATAAACTAATGTTGTATATTTTTCCAATGCCAATTCAAGTACTTACCATTACCACTACTTGGTCTCTTACTTTTGCATTCTATTCACTATTTTCAAGAAAAAATCCGTGGAAGGGAGAAGAAAAATATTTTCTATTTGTGCATCCCACTTTCTGTGTTAGTACTCTACATCTGTCTTCTTTTGGACGTTGGATTACTAGAAGAATGGAATAAAGATATACCAGTGGCTGTATTTTATACAATAGTAATTCCTTTGTTAAACCCTTTTATTTATAGCCAGAGAAATAAGGAGGCATAAAACACTCTTAAGAAAGTTATGAACTCTTACAGTACTTATAGTACTACTTGTACAGCTTACCAATTACGCTCATTAAAATTATCTTATAAATATAAAATATAGAAAAATGAAAATATGGTCTATATAAAGTATTAGTCTTTATATAATTTGACTGTGTTCATTAAGCAATATACTAGTAAATTTTAAAATAATTGGTCAACTATGGATCTTCACTATATAACAAGAAAGTAATTAACTATTGTATCCACTCTTATTATTCTCATGATAATTTTATACTGTTATTTAAAATTCAATAAGCTAATATTATCTGGCATTTAAATGGCCTAATGTGAAAGATCCTTCTTTGTTTTACATTTTTTAATGAATAAAAAAAGGTTTGTGCTTTTTTTCTAGAATGTTCAAAGCTTAAAATTTCTAAGCATTTACTATTTTTCAGAAACTCTTCCTTTTCTTCTTCCTCCTTTTGTAAAACAAATATAATAATATGAAAACTGGCTATAGATGTTTAATTTCCTATCTTCATATTATTTCTATAAATGTCATGAAAATTATTACTATTTTTCAAATCATTATATAAATTTATAGGGTTTAATCCATTTTCTCAGGTTAGGTTAGATTAGTAGACTCTAAAGTTACAAATTTTAAATTTGGTCCACAGTCTTTCTGATGCATTTCCTATAGATTCTGACAGATTTCATGTTCTTTTATATGGAAAATATATGTTGTATATAATCATGCCTAGGAATAAAATGAAGAAATTTTTAAAGTCAGTCCTGTAGGTTTCTGGACTATACTTTATTACTTGTTGGTTAAGATGAAGAAACAATAAAATTTAAACAAAAGCATACACACTTCAGTTCTATATTTTACTTAAGTTGTCTTCTTTATAACACTGAAATTTTCCACATGACCATGTAGTAATATTTTTCATTCATCATGCTTATTTAATCATATATTTCACTATTGTAGTTTTACCTTGTTTGTTTTTTCAAATGTTTATTTTATTTTGAATTACTTGTATATGTGTGTCTCATGCTTGGGAATTCTCATTTGTACAGGTGCCCAAAAAGAAGACAATGGATGCCTGGAGATGGAACTGAAACAGCTGTGGGTCACCTGGCAGGGGTGCTTAGAAGCTAAATGAGGTCCTCTGGAAGAGCAGTATGTGCTTTTAGCTATTGAGTTATCCCCCAAGTCCTTAGCTTGTTTCTTCTTGATATTCTTCCCAGTACAGTGTCTGATAGATATCTACAGATGTTTTTATTTATAAGGAATATAAGTTGATATTTTATTATTACACAGAGAGGATCAAGAGGTGAGTGACCAGCCACTCTAGGCCCTCCATACTAGTGCAAACCCTGGGTTTCTCCCCCACATGCCTCAGCTTCTTTAGCTAGCCCACAGGAGAGTCTCCTGCAGGTAGGCTGCTCCATTACCCACTTCCTGACAACTCGACCCTGTAAGCTGCAAGTCCCACCTCAGTCCCCAAACCTTCCTATCTGCCCCACAATCTCACTAGAACTCTGAAAAACAGCCTGCTGCTACAGAGAGGACCAAGAGGTAGGCTGCTCCATTACCCCCATCCCTACCATTTGGCCCAGANAAGCTACAAGTCCCCCCTCACCCAAATCTACCTATCACCCTGCATCCTCAGTGAAACTCTGAATCACAACCTGCTACTACACAGAGAGGACCAAGAGGTGAGTGACCAGAGATTCAGCAGAACACCCCACTTTCTAGGCCCTCCATACTATGTTAAAACCCTAGGCACCTCCCCCACCTGCCTTAGCTCCTCTAGCCAGCCAGAAAGATAGTTTCCTGTAGGTAAGCTGCTCCATTACCCCCATCCTAACAATCTTACCCTGCAAGCTACAAATGCTACCCAGCCTCCAAACTTGCCTATACTCCCAAAACCTCAGAGGATCTCTGAAACGCATCCTGCAACTACACAGAGAGGATCAAGAGGTGAGAGCCCAGTCACCTGGGAGGGCACCCCACTATATAGGCCCTCCATGCTGGGACAAAACCCTGGGGCCCTCACCCACCTACCTCAGCTTCTATGTCAGCCAGGAAGTGAGTTTCCTATAGGTAGGCTGCTCCCAAACCCCTGTTACACAGTGACAGTATAGGGCTTACCAAGAAAAGTTCCTGAGATATGGACAGGCACTGCAACGATTGAACGAAGAAACAAAGAAACTGTTGGCACTGATTGAAAGAAGATGTGGGTAGGTGCCAATGCAAGAATTCATCCAACAACCCAAAAAGCAACATGGTAACAACAGAACCCAGTGATGATAAAACAGGAAAACCTGATCACACTAACCAAAAGAAAGCAGAAGAAAATGATTTTAAATGCAACCTTATGAAGATGATGGAGACCTTTAAAGAGGAAATGAAAAACTCCCTTAAAGAAATGGAGGAAAAGACAAAGAAAAAATGAAAGAAATTAATAAACCCCTCCAAGAAACTCCCCCCCCAAAAAAAAACAAGGAAAAAAACAATGAAACAGGTGAAACAAACAGTTCAAGACTTGAAGTCTGAAACAGAGGCAATAAAGAATACACAGAGAGGGAATTCTGACAATGGAAAATCTGGGTAGATGAATGAAAACTGCAGAGGTAAGCATAACCAACAGAATACAAGAGATAGAAGAGGGAATCTCATGGGTTGAAAATACTATAAAGAAAATAGATTCAACAGTCAAAGAAAATATTAAATCCAACAAATTCTTAATGCAAGACATCCAGGAAATTTGGGACACCACAAAAAGACCAAACCTAAGAATAACAGGCATAGAAGAAGGAGAACTCTAGCTCAAAGGGACAAAAATATATATCCAACAAAATCATAGAAGAAAACTTTTCCAACTTAAAGAAGGCAATCCCTATGAATATACAAGAAGCTTACAGAATACCAAATAAACTGAATCAAAAAGTCCCCTTACCATATAATAATCAAACTGCAAAACACAGAATAAAAAAAGAATATTAAGAGCTGCAAAGAAAATAGGTCAAGGTAACATACAAAGGTAGACCTATCCAAATTACACCTGAATTCTCAGTGGAAACCATGAAAGCCTGAAGGTCCTAGGAAGATGTGCTGCAGGCACTACAAAGCCACAGATGCAAGCCCAGACTATGATAACTAGCAAAGATTTCAATCATAAATGATGAGGAAAACAAGATATTCCACTAAAAATAAAAAATCAGATTTACAGAAAACCTATCCATAAATTCACCCTACAGAAAGTACTAGAAGAAAAATCCCAACCCAAGGAAGCTAACTACATGCACAAAAATGCAGGTAACAGATAACCTCACACCAACAAAACCCAAAGAAGGTAAACACATACCCTGCCACCAAAATATAGCAGGAATTGACAATCACTGGTCAATATCTCTTAACATCAATGAACTTAATTTACCTCTAAAAATAAACAGGCTAAGAGAATGGATATGAAAGCATGATCTAGCCATCTGCTATTTACAAGAAACATACCTCAAACTCAAAGACAGACATTATCTCAGAGAAAAGGGTTGGGGAAAGATTTTCCAATCAAATGGATCCTAAGAAACAAGCATGCATAGCTATCCTAACATCTAATAAAATAGACTTCAAACTAAAATTAATCAAAAGTGATGAAGAAAGAAAATTTATACTCATAATAGGAACAATCCATCAAGGTGAAGTCTCAGTCCTGAACATTTATGCCCCAAATACAAGAGCACACACAAGTAAAAGAAACATTACTAAAGCTTAAATTGCACATCAAACCCTACACACTAATAGTAGGAGACTGCAACATCCCATCCTCCACAATGGACAGGTCAACCAGACAAAAAACTAACAGAGAAATAAGAGAACTAACAGATATCATGACTCAAATGGAATTAACAGACATGTACATAACATTTCATCCAAACACCAAAGAATATATCTTATTCTCAGCACCTCATAGAACTTCTCTAAAATTGACCACATACTCGGTGACAAAACAAACCTCAATAGGTAAAAAAAAAATTGAGTAACCCCCTGAATCTTATTGGGTCACCTTGGTTAATGTTAGAATTTAACAACAACACAACTCTTAGAATGCGTACAAACTTATGGAAATTAAACAGTGCTCAATTGGACTACCCCTGGGTCAAAGAGGAAATAAAGAAATTAATGACTTCCTTAAAGGTCCAACATACCCCAAAATATGGGATACTATAAAAACAGTGCTAAGAGGAAAGTTTATAGCACTAAGTGCCCACATAAATAAAATGGGGAAAGCTCACACTAGTGACATAACAGCACACCTGAGAGCTCTAGAACAAAAAGAAGCAGACACATCCAGGAGAAGTAGAAGACAGGAAATATCAAGTTGAGGGCTGAAATCAATAAAATAGAAATAAAGAAAACAATAAAAAGCACCAATGAAGCAAGAACCTGATTCTTTGAAAATATTAACAAGATAGATAAGCCCTTACCCAAACTAATCAAAAGGTAGAGACAGAATATACAAATTAACAAAATCAGAAATGAAAAGGGGGACATAAGAACAGTAAGGAAATCCACAGATCACTAGATCATACTACAAGAACCTGTGCTCCACAAAATTGGAAAATGTAAAAGAAATGGTAATTTTTCTGGATAGGTACCATATACTAAAATTAAATCAAGACCAGGTGAAAATTTTGAATAGACCTATAAACTGCAAGAAAATAGAAGCTTTCATTAAAAGCCTCCCAACCAAAAAAAGCCCAGGGCAAGAGGATTTCAGTGCAGAATTGTACTAGAACTTCCAAGAGCTCATACCTATACTCCTCAAAGTGTTCTACATAATAGAAACAAAAGAAATACTGCCAAACTCTTCTTATAAGGCTACAGTTACCCTGATACCAAAACCACACAAAGATTTAACCAAGACAGAAAATTATATGCCAATATCACTCATGAACCTAGATTTAAAAAATACTCAAAAAATATTGGCAAACTGAATCCAAGAACACATCAAAAAAAATCATCCACCATGATCAAGTCAGCTTCATTCCAGAGATTCAGCAGTGGTTCAACATCCAAAAATCTGTTAATGTAATCCACCATATAAGTAAACTGAAAGAAAAAAGCATATGATTATCTCACTAGATGCTGAAAAAGAATTCTACAAAATCCAATATCCCTTCATGAAAAAAGATCTTGGAGAAACCAAGGACACAAGGAACATATCTAAACATAATAAAAGCAATATACAGCAAGAAAACAGTCAACATTAAATTAAATGGAGAAAAACTCAAAGTGATTTCACTAAAATCAGGAATAAGATAAGGCTATCCACTCTCTTCATATTTATTCAACATAGTTCAAGATCTGGCTAGAGCAATAATACAACAAAGGGATATCAAATAGGTTCATGATGGCGGAGCGATCCCATGCTTAAAAGAAATCCCACACTAGTTCAGAACTGAGAGATAGATATTTATTTAGGGGGAAAACTTAGAAATCAGGATTATCTACTTGAACAGTAGATGGAGATGGAATCCGAGCAAGCAGAAACCATGGGGAAGGAGAGAAGGGCCAGATGCACTTCTATAAACCTTCCTGCAGCACCTCCCGCTTTTGTTTAAATAAGAGAGTTCTAAGCCTAATACAAAATCATATACAATAATAGCAAATATCCTTATTTTAACTAGCTTAAGTCTTATATAATAAATAACTTTGCCAAATCATGAGAGGAAAGTAACTACACTTATCTAGTCTTCAACCCCATCGAATATCCAAGAAGGGAAGTAATGTTACTTGAGGTAGTAGGACGTGCAATCAAACGACTTCCAAAATGTGTAACAAATGACAGAGACAACTGGCTACCTGGACAATCACCCAAAGTCTCATTTGCAACATTGACGCAACCAACTTTGGCTAAGGCATAGAATAACTGACAGACTATTTTCAAAGGCAAGAAATTTTTCAAAACTGTTTTTCCCTGTCTTGGCAAGATTTGACAGTCCTGCTTATCCATTTTCAGACACTATGTATTTTGTTAGTGGTTGAGGTATGGGCAGTTCCTTGCCCAAAGGCCAGTTTTGCCAAGAAGAAAACAAGCTCCAAGTGGAGTGTCTTCAAGTGCTCAACATTCTCTCGGGAATAGATTGGTGCTGCCAGTAGCAATTGTTTCTCACTTCAACAGAACTTTAAGCTATTTAAATGCCATTTTCTATAGCTCTTTGAAGTGGTTGAAGATTATCTATCTATACAGAGTATAATCTCTATGTATCTAAAGAACCTGATTAGTCTAACTATGACAACATAGAAGACTGTTGATATATAATTCTTAATACCTATATAACTTAAAGGCTAAGACAATGAACAACTATGCAATAAATGAAGACAATGACCTCCAAATGTAAACAATGTATAAGTATCTTGATCAGAGGTAGAAATGTACACTGCAATATGGTAAGTATATATCAATATATAAAGAAATGTTTTAAACAGAGGTAGAAGCATGCATGTATACAATATTCAATATAATTTAACTTTGTATCAGTATACAAGAATGTAATTGTCTATAAATAATAACTCATAAGTATTCACTCTATTACTCATTATTATTATTAGTGTGAGTAAGCTCATAGCAATCTATTATCCCATCCAATTTTCCCTTTTTTTTTTCAAAAAGATCCCTGAGCTTATAAAATTTCCCCCATCCCAAACCCTATGCCAATCAAATTGGAAAAGAAGAAGTCAAACTTTCATTACTTGCAGATGATATAATATTATACACAAATAATCCCAAAAACCCTACTAAGGAACTTTGACACCTGATAAATAACTTCAGTAATGTGGCAGGATACAAGATCAACTCAAAAAAATAAGTATCCTTCCTATATTCAAATGATAATGAAGCTGAGAAAGAAATCGGGAAAAACATCACCTTTCAAAATAGCCACAAATAACATAAAATATCTTGGGGTAACACTAACAAAAGAAGTGAAAGACCCATTTGACTAGAACCTTAAGTCTTTGAAGAAAGAAATTAAAGAAGATACCAGAAAATGGAATACTCTCCTGTTGCAGGAGTCTGTTTGTTTGTTTCCCAGCCACCCATACTCCCAAAATAATCGCTCAGAAACTGTATTAATTAAACCACTGCTTGGTATATTAGCTCTAACTTCTTGGTTAGCTCTTATATATTAATTTAACCAATTTCTATTAATCCATATATTGCCACGTGGCTGTGGCTTACCAACAAGGTTCTGTATACTGGTGTTAGTCTCTGGCAAGGCTACATGACTTCTCCTGACTCTGCCTTCTTCCTCCCAGCATTCAGATTAGTTTGTCCCACCTACCTCTATCTGCCCTGTCAGGCCCAAGACAGATTCTTTATTAACCAACAGTATTCACAGTCTACAGAGGGGAATCCCGTATCACCTCCCCTTTTCTGTTTAAATAAAAAGCAAGGTTTTTAACTTTAACATAGTAAAATTACATATAACAAAACAGTTATCAAGCAAGAATTACAGTTATAATATGTATATCTACTTTATCTTTTATCATAACTAAGGAAAACTATAACTGTCTATTCTTCAACTCCATCAAAGACTCCAGAAGGATATAATATTACCTATGTTAACAGGAAGTGCATTGTAAGCATTCTGAAACTCTAGAATGGACAAAGACATCTTGCTGCCTGAATAGTCACCCAAAGTTCTTCTGTATCAATGGAAGATCCATCTTCAGTCTACAGGCCCATGGTACCCAGCAGGCTTTTCCATGAAGCAGGAAATTTCAAAGACAGTTATCATTGGCAGTTTGTCAGTGACTTTCTTCTATGATCTGCAGAATGTCTGAAGACTCCATTTTGAAGCAGGAACCCAGACGTGTGGTCTCCCCTTTAGGCAAGTTCAGCAGTTATTTCTCTGTGGGCACTGTATGTGCAGTTCACATAGCATACCATCAAGCAGTCCAGGCAAGAACAGTTTCTTGCCCAAATCTTAACAAACTCCAATGCCCATCTACCTCTTGAAGTAATTGGTGCCACTAGGAGCAGATGTGTCTTATTGGCATGAAAAATCATGTTATTAAAATATTTTAAATACTATATTCTGAAGGTCTCTGAAAGATTTGAAGATTACCTAAATAACTGAAATATTTTTCTATATATCTAGAATACCTAACATGACTACAAGCTTGACTATTGCAGATGACTCTCTATTAGCCTATATTTCTTAATTATACATTACATTTTTAAATGATCTTCACAAACAGAAAACTTTAATTAATCAAGAGCACAAATATACACATAACAAAATTGACCTAAAATTTGTATCAATATATCAAGATCCATACCAATGCAAATTTCTACGGCATATCCCCCTTTAAATGTAAACAAACATTTATGAACAATCATTTAGGGAATCTGGGCATAGTTCTCTCCAAACTGCTATCTGCTTTTTGTTGAATGAAGTAATATTGGGGTTGTACACAGCACCTTTCTGTTCATCTTAGTGCATCAAATCACATAAGCCTGGAAGGGATGTGTAGTTTCTCATCTTCTGTGATAAAAAAGCAGACCCTCTTTTTCAAAGCAATGTATCCTTAGATAAAAATTCTGAAGTCAAGATACCTTTAAAGTGTGTTTGTTTAGCTTAGAAGTCCCCAGAATCAAATGTCCCTCTGCAGTCAAAAAGGATCAACAAAAACACAAGAGTATACATAATCCAGACTCTGTATATTTTTCATCTTTATGTGGCTTATTTTTCGTTATTTTTATTACTTTTTCTACAAGTTTACTCTGTTTCTTTAAAGACTTTGTTTTATTTTTTAAAAACCATTTATTTCTTTTTATAGCTTTCTTACTCTTTCTTTCTCTCTCTCTCTCTCTCCTAAGCCTTCCTCTATTCTGTCCTGCCAGGCTCAAGACAGATTCTTTGTTAACCAATGTTATTCACAACATACAGAGGGGAATCCCGCATCAATCTCCCATACTCTTGGATAGGTAGGATCACCTCACCATAATAAAAATGTCAACCCTACCAAAAGCAATATATACAGTCCCCATCAAAATTCCAATACAATTCTTCACAGACCTTCAAAGAATAATACTCAAGGGGGCTGGAGAGATGGCTCAGAGGTTAAGAGCATTGCCTGCTCTTCCAAAGGTCCTGAGTTCATTTCCCAGTGACCACATGGTGGCTCACAACCATCTGTAATGGGGTCTGATGCCCTCTTCTTGCCTGCAGGCATACACACAGACAGAATATTGTATATATAATA
>LOEQ01007956.1:85576-96206 GCA_001685075.1 Bramus lutescens
CCACCCACCTAAGGGCTGGCCTATCAAAAGGCCAAGGCAGTTTCTTTATTAACCAATGAAAGTAACACATAGACAGATGTCCCTCCTACATCACCTGATTTTGACAAAGAAGCTAAAAATATACACTAGAAAAAAGTAGAAAATGCAAACAGATCCATATCTATTTCCAAGCACAACTCCAAATGAATTAAAGACATAAATATAAATACAACCACAATGAACCTGATAGAAGAGAAAGTGGAAGTAGTATTCAATACATGGGCACAGGAGACCACTTCCTAAATATAACCCTAGTAGAGGAGACACTGAGAGCAACAATAAATAAATGGGACCTTCTGAAACTGCTGTAAATCAAAGGACACAGTCAATAAGACAAAAAGGCAGCCTACTGAATGGGAAAAGATCTTCACCAAACCCACATGAGACAGAGGATTGATCTCAAAAATATATAAAGAACTCAAGAAATTAGACATCAAAATTCCAAATAATCCAAATTAGAATTGGGGTAGAGAACTAAACAGAGAATTCTCAAGAGAAGAATCTCAAAAGGCCTAAAGACACTTAAGGAAATGTTCAACATCCTTCGCCATCAGGAAAGAGCAAATAAAAACAATTCTAAGAAACATGATTACATCAGTCAGAATTGCTAGGATCAAAAACACCAATGATAGCATATGCAGAAGATGATGTTGAATGAAGGAAACACTCATCCTTTGCTAGTGGGAATGCAAACTTGTACAAACACATTGGCAATAAGTATGGCTGTTTCTCAGAAAATTGGAAATCAACCTACCCCAGGACCTGACAATACCACTCTTGGGCATATAACCAGAAGATATTCAATCACACTATAAGGACATTTGTTCAACTATGTTTATAGCGACATTATTTGTAATAGCCAGAACGTGGAAACAACCTAGATGCCCCCAACCAAAGAATGGATACAGAAAATGTGGCACATTTACACATTAGTGTACGTCTCAGGTGCGAAAAACAATGACACCCTGAAATTTGCATGGAAATGGATGAAACTAGAAAAAAACATCCTGAGTTGGGTACCCCAGACCCAGAAAGATGATCATGGTATTATTCTCTTGTAGGAGGCTGCTTGTTTGTTCTTGACTGTCCAGAAACAAAAAAAAAACAAATCCCACAGAAACTGTATTAATTAAAACACTACTTAGCCTATTAGTTTGTGCATATTTCTAGCTTACTCTTATCTCTTATATTTTTATGTTTTATGTTTTACCATGAGGCTCATTGCCTACCAGGAAGGTTCTGCTAGCAGTTTGAGCCTATCTCAGGCAGCAGCTCCATGGCTTGACTCCAGCTTCTTTCTCCCAGCATTCAGTTTAGTTTTCCCTGCCTAGCTCTGTTCTGCCTTACTATAGACTAAAGCAGTTTCTTTATTCATTAACCAATAAAAGCAACACATAGACAGAACTCCCCACACCAATACTCACTCATAAGTGGATACTAACTGTAAAACAAATGATATTGAGCCTATAGTTCATGATCCTGGACAAGCTAAGTGTTAGGAAAACTCCTAAGATGAGCTGCTCCACTGGCACAAAGAAATTCAATCAGGCCAAATCAAACTGAATTAAAATGCCCATGTTTTATTAAATACAGCACTCTCGGGTGTCCAAGAGCATGGCAGGAGAGACAGAAAACAAGGGAGCACATGCAAAACCCAGGACCATGTGTTCCTCATCTGGGCACCCACTTAAATACCCTGTCGGAGTGGGAGAGTCAGGACCTAGCATGCTGGGATTTGGAGTCCAGACCAAAGCAACTCCCAGGTCAGGGGGCTGGGATGGATGCCCATGGCCTGGGGTGATGCTCCCAACTTAACATCACACTAAGTAAGAAGGTGATCCCTAGAAAAAAAAAGCATACATAGATACACCTGGAAAGGGGAAATGGACAATATAGAAAGTTGGGAGCATGGGGGTCAGGGAGAAGGAGAAGATGAGGGGGAAAGGGGAAAAGAGAGAAGAACTTGAGGGAATGGGATAATCAAGATGGAGAAAGAACAGAGATAAGAGCAAGGAAAGAGATATTTTGATTGAGGGAGCCATTTCAAGGCTATCAAGAAACCTGGCACTAGAGAAATCCCAGGAATCCACAAGAATGACTTCAGTTAAGACCCTAAGCAATAGAGGAGAGGCCCAAACTGGCCTGTCCCTGTAGTCAGAATGGTGAATATCTTGAATATCACCATAGAACCTTCATCTAGCAACTGATGAAAACAGAAAAAGATCTGCATCAGAGACCTAGATTGAGTTCCCAAAGTCAAGGTGAAGAGAGGGAGGAGTGAGAATATGAGCAAAGAGATCAAGACCATGACAAGGGCCCACTGAAACAGTTTACCTAAGCTAATGGGAGCTCACTAACTCCAGCCAGACAGGGAAGAAAACATCATAGGACCAAACTAGTCCCTCTAAGAGTGGGTGACAGTTATATGACTGGGGTAGACTGTGGATCCACTGGCAGTGGTAGCAGGATTTGACCCTTCTGCTTGTACTCATTTTTTGGGAACTTATTCTCTTTGGATGGATACCTTGTTTAGATATGGTAGAAAGGGTCTTGGACCTTCCCCAAAGCAATGTGCCTTACCCTCTCTGAGGAGTAGATGGGGGTTAGGTTGGGGGTAGGTGAAGGGAATGGAAGGAGGGGAGGGAGTGGGAACTCGGATTGGTATGTAAAATGAAAAAAAATATAAAGTTCGTTTTATTTTTAAAAAAATAAAATATAAAAAACCATTTCTTATGCACAAAATCATATTTGTGTTAGAGAGAGTGGGAGGTTCACGAAATAGTTAATTTATAACCATGACATTAATTGCATTAGTCGTGGTAATACTTTCATAGATGTACATTTATCTCCGCTCAGAGTTGAATACAGGAGCAAAACTTTGTACATAGCAACTTTATTTAAAATTCTCTTCATTTATAATACATAAATGGCACCAAAGAAAATAATGTCAGGGTTATTTTCAAAAACAGATCTATAGGATATGGTCAGGTTCACTATAGGTTGTGAAAGAAAAGAATGTGATTCCAGTTGATTGCACAAGGTTTTGTTGTCTTACACAGAAATCCAAATTTCTTTTTATATTTGTTCATGGCCAGGTGATCCTTATTGTTTCTCTGCACATTATCATTTCTATGTAAACAAGATCAATGAGGCACAAGTAATCAAATATGTGAACAACAAATATGATGTTAAGCCAAAATTTTATGGATTTTATGGCTATTAGATTTAACCTCAGAATTTCATTTCTCTTCCCTTTAATTGAGCTGTTAAGGTTTAATGGCGTTTGGGGAACCAACCTTGCTGACTAGAGTCTTTGCAGAAATACCTAATGTCAATGGCAAGGAACTCCCTTTAGAATTATCACTGACCTATGAGTAGAGAGAGTGTCCTAAATTCTCATAAATTATTCCCCAATGTTTTAAGGCCTCTCTCTGGAAGCCTCAGGTGACTCTGTTCGGCTATATAGCATGACAGGTAGTGAGCTCACAGTATGTGGATGGCTTTCAAATTTATTTCTAAATATGGAGATACCAATATAAAATAATTCAGCATTATTTTACATTTTATCCTTTTATGTTTATTTTGTCTATGAATTGAAGATCTACTGAAAAAAATAAAACGAAGCAGTAAGTGGGTTACTCTGTCTATTCTGAGCTCTAAAGCATCCTAGACCTGTCAGCAAATACACAGGTAAACTCTCTGCAACTCTGAAAAATAATTCTAGAATGGGTAGTAAAATTGTTTCAGATTTGGCTGAATAATTTGGTTTTGTACTAGTGAGGTAAAAATGAGATTTTTGCCTAGTGGATTCTGATACAATATTTTAAAATAAATTAGCATTGTCTAAGTTTAAATATTAATATACCTATTTCATTAGCCACTAAATGTTGATGAAAATAAATTTTTATGTTGCTAAAATATTTTAATGACATAAATTAAGATATATTATAGTGTTATATATTTAAATTATAAACAGCAATTTATATTATTCATTTAATTATAAACTATTAATGATACAATGCCAGAAAATTTTTCTGTGTTATTGAACTGGAAAAGGAAACAGTGTAGTTTCATTAGACAACAGGAAAAATCAAGGAAACAGTAATTATAGTGTAATTTTAAAGCCATGATATTTAAATTATTATTGTACACTGGTCTAAACAAAATTTCCATTTAAACTTTATCAAGTTCAGAGAGTTATAGCCATTCCTAGAAGAAAGAAAATGATTACAATAGTAAAATACATGCTATTTCCGGATTTAAATTTTTCAGTATTATACCTGCCAAAATGAATCTAATAAATTTTAGTGGTTATTGAATTCTAATATAAGAATTAGGAAGAATTTAAAGTTTGAATAATAATATAAATGTAAAACCCTTATTGAACTCAATAAAAGTAAAATGTTGCTTCATCCTGACAGTATTGGTGAGCACAAAGCAGGAATTTGACATTTACATATCAGTGTGTACACTATGAGCATTCACCTTGTCACTAGGACTCATAGAAAAGAATGTTCCATGAACACTAGAAACCACACAGAAAATATTAGGATACAGGGATAATTGCAACTAGAAATCACTTTTTAAAAATTTATCAGATGAGATATAGTAACATCCAGAATATGTTAAAAGTCATTGGAGAACTGATTTAAGAGAAAATGATCATATTATACAATCTTATACAATCTTAAAAGATAAATGAGCACCTTAATTTAAAATATCCCATAGTCATCACAGTATGAAGTGACAATTAATGCAGAAAAACCATTTCCAAACTCACTCTTAATTCCATGGTGTTTTCATAAGTTAGTCCTTAAATATCTGAAGGACAATATATTTTTAAACATCACATTGACACCAGAGTATATTTTTGCTTTGGAAAATAAATCACCACAATAGAGAAGATTTAATATCTAAAAAATAAAAAATCAAATGTGAAGATCATAAATTTACACAAAGCTATATAACTCTCCATGTGAGGCATTTAGAAGTTAGTTCAACAGACACCTCAAGACTATATTCATAGGCACAATCTATGTGTGGTTTATTCCATATCACTTAACCTACCATGACATATTTCAGGGGACTGCTGAGGTAAATTGAAGAAGTCCTTACCTGCTCACTGTAACTAGAGAGGGAGAGTTAGACATATTACTCCTATAATATTAATCAAATATATTAACAGCTTTTGTCTCAGCAGAGAAAGAATGGAGAAGACAAATCAGTCTTTAACAACAGAGTTCATCCTGGGGGGATTCTCAGATTATCCAGACCCGAAGATCCTCCTGTTCCTGGTGTTCTCTGTCATCTATCTGGTCACCATGGTGGGGAATCTTGGGCTCATGGTCCTGATCTACATGGAACGCCGTCTTCACACACCCATGTACATCTTTCTGGGCAACCTGGCTCTCACGGATTCCTGCTGCTCCTGCGCCATCACTCCCAAGATGCTAGAAAACTTCTTTTCTGCGGACAAAAGGATTTCTCTCTATGAATGCATGGCACAGTTCTATTTTCTCTGTGTTGCTGAAACTGCAAACTGCTTCCTCCTGGCAGCAATGGCCTATGACCGCTATGTGGCCATATGCAACCCATTGCAGTACCACACCATGATGTCCAAGAAGCTCTCCATTCAGATGAGTGTAGGCATCTTCATAACTAGTAACCTGCACTCTATGATTCAAGTAGGCTGTCTCTTAAGGTTAACTTTCTGTAAATCAAATCGCATTGATCACTTCTTCTGTGATGTTCTTCCTCTATATAGGCTCTCCTGTACAGACCCTTTTATTAATGAACTAATGATATATATTTTTTCAATGCCAATTCAAGTATTTACCATTAGCACTATCTTGGTCTCTTATTTCTGCATTCTTTTCACTATTTTCAGGTTGAAATCCAAGGATGGGAGAGGAAAAGCATTTTCTACTTGTGCATCCCACTTTCTTTCTGTGTCAATATTCTACATCTGTCTTCTCATGTATATTCGACCATTGGAAGAAGGGAATAAAGATATACCTGTGGCTGTATTTTATACAATAGTAGTACCTTTGTTAAACCCTTTTATTTACAGCCTGAGAAATAAGGAGGTAGTAAATGCTATTAAGAAAGTTATGAAGTCTTACAGTATTTTTAAAAAACTCTGACTTCTTCAACTCACTAATTTCAGTTCACTAAACAATATAATAATACAATTCCAAAATAATTTGTTAATTATTCATCTGAATTATATAACCCAAATAAGGTAATGTAAATTTAATAGATGTCTTATCTATTCTCATTACCCTCATGGTATCTTATAATAGTACAGCTTCAGCAAATTAATACTATATCATATTTTCAAAATTTATACCACAGCCATAAATTTTAGCATATTTTTCAGATTAAGTTTTGATGGTTATTCTTGAGTAGGATAAGTTCAATCTGGAATCTTTGTTCCTAGGAGTGTCTGATATAATCTCAATACTTTCTGTACAGTCCTTGCCCTAGATATGGGGAACCTGGAGTAATGTGCAAATCCTCAAAGCAGATTCAGACATTTCTCCAAAGAGGTCTTAGAAGCTTCCGGTCTATATTTTCTTTATTTCTACTGAGAAATAAAAACAAACCATACACAAAAGTCATTAAATCTCCTTTCTCACTTCAATGACCTTATACCTTAATGTTATTTTAAACATGGGAATAGCCAACCACTTTCTGATTGGCTTTAAGTCCTACTCCCAAAAAAGAAACTCACTCTTGGCACCAATATTGAGTCAAGAACCTGTGGACAGACAAGATGACAGGTCCTAGGGAGCACCTACTACTACTATTCTAAACAAATAAAAACCCTAACTAAGACATCTCCATTCTAGTAGACTTTAAAGTGAGACACTTGTGAGCAAAAAAGTAAATGTCATCCATAGCAAAATTTATAGCACTTATGAATTTTAATTGCTCTTAATAATGAAAAGAAAAACAGAGACAGATATTAGGGTATGAAAGCCAAAAGATCAGAGAAGGAGAAAAGAGGTGACCCTGTCTCTACAAATCTCCAGACTGAATTCTCTCTCTATGAAATCTCAGATTGCATGCTCAGTTGAATTCTCAGACTGCATCTGTCTCTCCAAAACCTCAGACTGCCCCTGAGCTCCTGTCTCTTCCCACCTTATATTTCTCCCTTTGCCCAGCCATATCACTCCTGTCTCACCTCCCCTGTGCTAGTATTACAAGCACGTGATCCCAATTGCTGGGATCACCTTTGTGTGGGCTTTGCTTCTCTAATACACGGACTCAATCTCTTGTAACCCAGAGTGGCCTTGAACTCACAGAGATTCATCTGCTTCTGTTTCCCAAGTGCTGAGAAACAGTGTGCTGCAACTGCCTGGCCTCTGTGGCCAACTAGTGGTTTAGCTATGCGTTCTTATCTTCAGGAAAGATTTATTTGTTAGATTTCAAACAAAATATCAGTGCAGTTGTTATTTTTCATTCCCTTACCAGAGGAAAAAAATACTCTTTTCCTATTCCTTCCCACTAAGGTGACCTCTCCCTCTCTGTTCTTTAAAGAATAGACTATGTCAGTAGGTACCTGGCCCTCTGGCACTTACATTATGTTCCATCTTTTCTAACATTCTCTGAGCCTTAGGTGCAAGGTTGTTTTTGCAAATGTATTTATTAGGCATAGGCATAACAAAGTAATTTTTGATCTCTGTGTTTTTACCACTTCTTGTGTTCTCTAATTCTATCTGTTTTGAAAGGAGATTTCTTTTTGAAGAATTATCTTAATTATTTTTGTATTTGTATTTATACTCTCTTTTTGTTGTTGTTTTAATGCCTTTATTCCATATCGTTTTCTGTCCTTACTGTCTATCATTTCTCCACTTTCATTTTTTCCAAAGTATCATCAATAGTTCTTTATTGATTTTTTGTGTATATGTATGTAGGTGTGCCTGTCAGTATGTGTGAATGTTCATGCACTTGTGGAAAAGGAAAGTAGACAACCTTAAGAGTCATTCCCCAAGTACCTTCCACCTCTTTGTTTGGGCCACATACTATTTGCTGTCTCCATGTCTTTCTCCAGCTCCAGTTGTATCCCTAACCATGTCTCTTTCCTGATCCATATTCCTATCCCCTACTTCTAGCCTTATCTATCTCTGTGTGTATCTCCATCCCTGCATCTATCTCTTTATAAGATTTTATCTCCTTATATATCACATTCTAATTTATACTGGAGACAGAATTTTATACAACTTTCCCTTGACTGCACTGTGAGCTTTCTTATCCAAAACCATTTCTACAATCTAAGTTCTTATCCCTAACAGGTCTACTCCCAGGGTCCCTTCTATTCGACAACTTTCCAACATCCAGTATCTATTTTAATTATTAAGGCAGTGCATATACTTTAAAGATTTAGCTCAATTTCCTGCAAAGAGCCCCAAGGAACTAATGACTCACCTCTGACTTACAGATATTTAATACAGAATTGCACTACTGAGAAACATAAACACCATACCTTACTGAGTAGAAACTGTGTTTTAGAAACAATTAAATACCTCTACACAAAATAAAATGGAAAAAAAAGTTCGAATATTCAGGCAAGTTTGTATCAAAAGACCAAAAAGTAACAGGATTGTGTGTGTTATGTGGTTTTTTGTGTGTGTGTGTGTATAGTGGGGGGGGAGAATGTTAACACACACACACACACACACACACACAGAGGAGCACATTGATCATCCTATAACTCTCTATCGTATGCTTGAGACAATTCTTTCACTAAACTTGGAGCTAAGGTCATGGCAAACAAAGTGCAAATCTTCCGGTCTCCACTTCTTCCCATGATACCAGGATTAGAAGTGTATAAGGGAATATGCACAGTTTTAGCGTGGTTTGCCAGGATTTGAACTTAGATCCTTGTGCTTGCGCTGCACATTTGCTGCTGAACCATTTATTCTGCCCAGTGCTAATTTCATAACACATGCTAATTTCATATCCTCCAATAAGGTTATCAAACTAGCTCTAGACTATTTGTTTTAGATTGGATGTACAAGTAAGTAGTGAGGAGAATTTTTAAAGTTAGGTCAGTTACACCCAAATTAGCAAGATAATTTCCAAGATGCTCTTTAGTAAATACCATGTTTCCATTGGGCAGTTTTAATTCATTTCAATAGTTCATATTTGTTAGGACTTAAATTCCCTACAGAAAAATACTGATGTCAGTGCTAGAAAATCCTCTCCTGATTTGACAGAGGCTCTAAGTTTCCATTACAAGGTACATATCTATTATTACCTATGGGTAGACTCTGGTCTTCATTTTTGTGTCTCAATTGTTGTAAGATCAAGGTATAAGCTATTATTAAATTCTGAGACCTTCACTACAAAACAAATACATACTTCCAAGAAATTTTCATCAGTGAAATCTAAGTAAGAGAAATATTCTGACATTTTACCTTAAATGGAGGCATGACAAAAGTTTGCTTTTCTAATTTTTAAATAAATGTTCATTTTTTACTAAGATTTTACTCCTCTTGACTGTGTAGCCCATCTCAAAGTTCAAAAATATGTGGAACCAAATTGAAGTACAATGCTGTAATCCACTTTACTTTAATTGTAAGGTAGAATCTCAAAAGAGACAGGTAAAATCACAAATAAATCACTTAAATAATTCAAGCTTATGTAAAAAGTAAATTTCAATAATGTCTCAGATATGTCAATTAAAATATTTTTGAACAAAGTGAATTTCTATTGCCTTCTTTTAATGTTTTGATTACCAGGGAACAAAACTACTTTGGCCACAGAATCAATATAATTTAATTTGTCAGTTAGTATGATCCAATGAATCACCAAGTATTGGGAATTAGCAGTGTTTTAAGAAAAAGTGAAACTTGAATTCAAATTTCAGGAATTTAAGCTTTTTTAGGTTTAAGGGTGAAATATATAAGTTAATAAATGAATTCATCTTCATGAAGTCCTAATGTGCTGAGGCACACTTTAGAGTGCAAAGTTTTCTAAGGAAACAGAAAATGATAAAATTCAAGTTCAATTTTTAAGATAAATTTTTATAATATATTGGCATCAAGATTATTTTATAGTTACTTCCTCACATTAGAGACTATGCAGAAACAAAGAATTAATGAAAAGTCTGTTAGGATACTGAAAGCAAAGTACCCATCTCTGACCATCAGGATAGAGTTAGGACTGTAAATAATCCTATCTTCTTCAAAACATTTGATAACATGGTTCACAAAAGTAGAATAAACCTAAGCTTAAAATGTTTTCAATATAGTAAAAGTATTCAAATACATACAGTAAATAAAGTAATATATATTATACACACATACAAAACTGAATTTTAGGTAAGCCTTGCAGTGCAGGTCATTAATAACCACCTTTTGGAAGATAAAGGCATGAGGACTGAAAACTGAAATTTTATCTGGGCTTCAGAGAGTCTTCAAGGAAGGAAAAGATAACAATGAGATTGTCTCAAAATTTGGAATTCTTTTCTAAAACTAAAGGACTGAAAGAACAGCTCAGGGGTGAAAAAAAAGAGTCAGAAACAACAGTTATTAACATAAATTGTTACTATTATAAGAACTATGGAAACTCGCCTTTCTTTTTT
>LOEQ01007957.1:6508-16921 GCA_001685075.1 Bramus lutescens
AAGATCCACTTCAGAAAAGAGCAAGCCTCCAAGAGAGAATAGTCAAACAGGACAAAACAAGATACAATTAAGGCATAGTAAAAGCTGGATAATGCAACCCAATGGGAGGAAAAGAGTCCCAAGTGCAAGCAGAAGACTCAGAGACACATCTGATCCCACTTTTAGAAGTCCCACAAGAAAACTAAGCCACACAACCATAGTATATGCACAGACGACATGGTGTAGACCCATGTAGGCCCCATGCTTGCTGTTTCAGTCTCCATGAGCCCTTATGAGCCCTGCTTAGTTGATTTAGTGGGATATATATGCGAATCTTTAACCATAGAACTGTAGAGGGCAGGTATAGAGTAGTAGATTAGGAACAGATATATCTCTTTAGGAAAGAGAAAAATAATAGATAGATATGAATGGAAGTGGGGGCAGGAATGGGAGGGTCGAGTCGGGACAGGGAGGATAGAGGGGTATTGTGAGAGGGAATGCAGAGAGAGAGAGAGAATTAAGGGACATTTGAGGCGTAGTATGAAAACCTAATATAGCAACTTTTCCAGAAATATACACATACTCATACATATATGTATATATATATATATATGAAAGTTATCTAAATGAAATTTCCAATAATGGGGAAGACAGAGTCCCAACTGGCCATCTTTTGTCACCAAATGAAGCTTCCAGTACTGGGATTAGGTTACATCTAATTGAGTTGTCCAATAATCCCCATGGATATCCATAAACAACCCAGGCTGTTGCCAAGACTATAGGTTGTTCTCTACAAACTGAGAGAAAGGCCCTATCGCTGAAGACAACACCTACACAACTTACTGAACCTGAAGATGTCAAGTTGGTCTTTGGTTAAGTATGCTACTCTATATACTATCAAAAGAGAAACACAAACATCAAGTCAGTCACAAACCCTTTAATCTACAATATGATCCTGTTTGTAAGACATGCTAGGGCAATGGTGTCACAAGGCCTGTGGGAGTAACCAACCAATAAGTGATTTGACCTAAGGCCTACTCCACAAGATAGAGCCCTTATCTAACACTACTTGGATGATCAAGTACCAGAGACTAGATAGCAAAGGGACATAGAACAAAACCAAATAATAGGATTCTAAAACAAGAAAAAATATATAGTGATGAAATGACTTGTAATGATATTCTGCTATACTCATAAACCAGTGCCTTGCTCAGCCATCATCAGAAAAATGTCCTCCTGCAGCAGCTGGGAACAAATGCAGAGACCCACAGCCCGACATTATGCAGAGAGTGAGAGACCTTGGAACACTAGGCCCTAAGTGGGATGTCTCCATCAGATCCCTCCCCTTGGATTAGAATAAAAATCTCACCATTCATAGCCTTCTCTCACCCTTTTGGAGAAATATTATAGGCTATTTTATGTAACATCAGGTCCAGTTCAAATATTACCTGCCCTAATATGTTATCATAAAAGGAGATTTGTCATCTTTCCAATTATCAAGGAAATAAGTGTGTTTTCTCACAGCACAGGTGAAATGCTATTACAGTCCTTGATCCTGCATTAATTTCAAAAGAACAACCTTCAGTTAGATCTCATCTATAAAATATCAACTGATTTTCTATCAAGGTTTTCAAGGTTCACTGGCATTTCTTAAAGCTCAACCTTTCTATTTCCAAATTGTAACACTGCCTTCCAAGTGAAAGAGAGGACTAGAGGTAAGAAAGTTTAAAAGTATTCATAACTGGAAAAAAATCTGAGAGCTTATCCTGCCCGCTCCAAATACCCAAGGAGTAATCAAATCATGACTTACCTTTCCCTATTAGCACATGCAATATGTGCATCAACACATCTGTTATGTAGCTGTAATAAAAAATTTTGGCAGTCATGAATGGGTTAAATATTTGCTTGGCAGTAGCTATGGAACCTAGACATAACCTTCCAGGTGCTGATAAAATGTAAAATTGGTAATTTTAGAAACTACCTAAATTACAAGTGAATGACACAAAGTCCTGTACCATATTGTTATGTATACTACACAGGCAGGCGTTTCCTCCACTGTAACAATCTAAGATGTGTAGGATCAGATGTTGGCTTTACAGATATTAATTTGGAGGTGCCTTCTAAAACTGTAGGTAGTGGCACAATTGTTCTTACATCAAGTCTTCAAAATCAATCACCTAGAGCTGGAGTCAGACTCCAGATATTGAGGAACACTGTCACCAAGATGACCACCATCAAGTCAGTGAGATTGACGCTGGTCTTGATTATCAGTCATCCATACTTCCTACTGACAAGTTATAATGGTTTCAACATGGGGTTTCATAATTAACTGAAATAATTCACATAAGATAAGGTGTGGAAGAATCTTAACCACAGCTTTTCTGCCCATTCCATATTGAGGCAGGGTGTATCTCCCTTTCCTAGTATGGTTATAACCTTGAAAATAAGAATTTTTAATTTACTTTTCATGTACATATGTTGGGGTTATGGTAAGCATGTATACATGTATCATGTGCAAGCATGTTTGGAAAGAGGCCAACACAGAGAATCTTCTTCTACTGCTCTCCACCTTATTTCTGGAGACATGATATCTCACTCAACGTGCAACTCAGCAATTGGCTAAACTGACTGGAGAGAAAGCTTTGGGGTTCCTTCTGTATTGGCCTCCAGTTTTCAGCCTCTCAGCCCTGGGTTTACAACTGTGTGCCACCATCTATAGCTTGCTTTCTACACGGAAGCTACAATATCAGCTCAAATTCTCAGACTTTTATAGAAAGTAAACAAATTCCCTAACACTCTGAAGTTAACTATTTTGTGAGGGATTCATTTATATTAGCATTATTAAGTGCCACTGTTATTGAACTCAGTTCTTACTCCTCCCACTTTCCTCCTTGGACCTTGAGCTAGCCCCAAATTCCAAACTTCTACTAATAGGGTATTTCCTTCTGTGATTGTTCACATCCTACAGCACAACGAAGACACATTATTACTCTTATATGTCGGGAAATTTCAAGGCTTTTAAAGCTCTGTGTCGAGAACCAGGGATGAAGATCAGATAGTCTTTACTATGCCACACTATGCTTGCAATCTTCTCTAAAAGGAACACAGGAGAAAACAGCTCTTGAGAGGAAAACCTCAACACTGAACCAATACTAATATTACAAGAATTCTGTTGAAAGGAAGGCAGAGAATAACATGAAATGCTTCAGGAGATGGGAATGTTAACTATGCTGATTTCATCATGACACATTATATACATGTATTGAATTATCACAGTGTACCCTATAAATATGAACAACTATTATCTGCCAAAAATAAGAGAGGAGGCAGGAATTTTCATTCTCAGCTCCTAGCACAGAACTCATAAAGTCTTAGAGTTTCCTCAGTAACAAATACAATATGGGCATGTCTTAACATTTGGCCTTAGTTCCTTGCTCCATAATACATGAGATTCTCAGAGTAAGAGTGTCTTGAAATCGCTCAAGTATTCAAACTTGCATGCTGATGAGATGGCGGTGACTAAGCTTTCCAGGTAGCATTAAGATAGGGCTGGTCCCCAGCAAACAAAAACAAAAACAAAGAAACCATACAGGACATGCTTAGAGAACCGTATCTCCTAACTTTCAGGGACACAATGGGAATTGGAGATGAAGTTAATCACCAGTGGTCAGTTATTTAATTAATATTCTATATAACTGAACTTCTTTAATGATTTTAATTAACAGAAACTGGAAAATTTTCTGATTGGTGAATGCATTTGCGCACTCAAATGGTAGGGCACTGCAACTCCTTGGGCACAGCACCTCCCGGCATCTTGTACCCTTCTAGACAATGTCCCGAGTATGACCTCATCTACCCTGTCACTCACAGACTTCAGAAAATTTTATTATAAACTAGTAACATTAAAAGGTTTCCATGGCTTCTTCTGAGTATTTGTAACAAATTCCTGAACATGAAAATAGTTGTACAAAGCAGGGATTAGGGATTAGTAGCCAAGTCAGAGAGAAGTGCTAGTAACCCAAAGATTCCCCCATGTGTGATTGTCATCTTACACTGGAGACAATCTTGTGACACTCAGTCCTTAAACTGTGGAACCTTTACGAGCTTTGCTTAGCATGGTATTGGAATTAAATGGTTGGCCATGTACATGGTGTTTTCAGAGAACTAAAAAAACTACTTTTTTTAAAGCATGCACACATTTACTGTCATGTGAACTGAGCAACTGTTTTCATTTACTTGGTACTCAGAGGATACGGGGGACTACTCAGAAAAGACAGGTGATTTTCGAGTCAAGGTTTCTCTGTAGCTTTGGAACCTGTCCTGGAACTAGCTATTGTAGACCAGGTTGGCCTCGAACTCACAGAGATCTGCCTGCCTCTGCCTCTCGAGTGCTGGGATTAAAGGCATACGCCACTACTGCCCAGCTATGACGTGATTTCTATAGGACCCCCGAGAACAAGTATCTCAGATGCAAGACAGCAAAAAAGGAAGTCTCACAAAAGTCAGCAATATGTACTTCCAAATAGACAGGAGCTGCTGTCTGGGACTGAGATCAGGACTTAACCTTTTAGAGGTTAAGATTAGCAAATCCCAAAGAGAAATTCTATGAAAAAAAAGCACCCAGATTTTCTCCCTTTCACTCTATGGCTCCTATCTTCATGCCTAGATATTGCTGGGTGGCAATTTCTCTAGTCTATTCCTGGCCTGTTGGAACCCTTGAGGGAAAGGCAATTATCATGTTCATTCTTTTCCTCTCCATGATTTTTTTCACCTGCCCTCGGACATCTCCAGTGGCTGGCTACTGCCATTAAGGAAATCAGACAGAAAGTACAGGATAAGAGCAGAGGTCACATCATTGCGCGCGCGCACACACACACACACACATACAAAGACAGCGGGGACGAGGGAGGGAGGGAGCCAGGAGAGGGAAATGTGGAGGGGAGATACAGATACAGCATGGGGTAGGAGCCTAGAGAGGGAATGAGATGGCATTCAGGAGACAGGAAGGAGTGAGAGAGTCTGGATTTCAAGCACTATCATCTAGTCTGAATCACTACCAGCCAAGGGATGCCATTTTTCAGCTCCTACATACTTCAGCAGCAACTGCTGTTTCTGCACAGGAATCCATCCTACAGGATGACTAGTACCAGCTTCTTGAGCTCCTGACCTGACAAACACACCTTTGATTGCAGGAGGGATTATTCCATCCAATCAATACTTTCATTCTGGACACATTAAAAACAAAGGTTATCAAGCTAACATCTTGGATACTAGCTCAACCACCTTAACCTCCTGCCCCTTGTTCGACCAATTCCAATTGCCAGGTATATGCCTTTCCTTTCCTTCTCCATGAAAGCAAATATACCTGTGTGTCCAAGCAAAAGACTCATCATACAACTTCCCATCAGACCAGCAAGACTACAGAGCATCTGTAGCATGGGGAGCAGAATAACATTCTGTCTCTGAACCTCCTTACCTTGAAGACAGTTGGAGAGCTAGCTGGATTAGTGGTCAAAGCTTCCAGTCTGAAGCCTGGGGTCTTGCTCTCTAAGAGTGCTTGGTCTAAATAAAAAAAGGATCCCTGAGGAGTTGGATCATGAGACGATTCTTTAGCAGCAATTTATAGAATGTCTGATAATATGTATAAATAATATCCAATAATATGGATAACATTAAATGTTCCAAAGTATTGCATGTAAGTTGGTAATCACCTTTTCTATAATTCTATAATATTAGCCTATCATTTAATTCCCTGTGTATATGAAGTTTGATATGTACTATTTATATCTATCCCCTTTGACTCTTTTTGATCTTAGCAGCTGTCCACTGTCTTGGTAAAATTTGTGTACCATGCTCCCATTTTATGAACACAAGTTGCAATGTTATCTCTTTGAAAATATATGACATTTTCTGAACAAAGAAAATAAATATTTTTTCTGTCTAACAATAACAAAATATTTTCTATTTCCCACAATTTGGAATCTATCTCCAAACTGAGTTTACTCTTGACTTGCGAAATACTCCTGGATGAAGGCTTGCTGTGATCTGTGGCTTTTGTGTCGTGACAAAATCCCCAGAACATAAACTTACCATTGTAATCAATGTAAAGTGTACAAGTCAGTGACATAAGCGACCGCCACCACTGTCTAGCTGCAGAACTTTGCTGCCACCTAAAAAGGAAATGTCATGATTGTTTGAGTGTCATAATTACACGAGAAATTTCATTTATTGTACCATCAACAGCCCAATACGAACTTAATAATCTTGGTTCTGAAGTCTCATTCATTTACAGCTTTTCTAAATCACTTTATCCCTAAACTTTTTCTTAACATTTTAGGTTAATCATTTATACAAACATACCCTTTTCCCAGCATGTCCATCTACAACTAGATTCACTGGATGAGAACATATTAACTTTCATATGTTTTGCTAAATTTTGTTTCTTAAATGCCTATCTCTAAGAATTTAGCTTTGCATATTTTAATCCAGATAAGGGCTATATCAATCTGCTTTAGCCACAATGAGCTCAGCCATTTTATTTATACATACATTTTAAATACATAGTTTTTCAAATATATTGCCAAATTCTTCTCTAGTTTGCTATATAATTACTAACGTTTCATGTCAATAAATCAATCCATACATTGTTATTTCAATAGTACTTTCCTTGAACTATCATCATACAAGAAATATTACTTCTGAGCCCATTTAATTAGACACAGTGGTTCTCAACCTTCCTAATGCTGTGACCCTTTAATACACTTCCTCATGTTCTGGTGACCTCCAACCATAGTTATTTCTGTTGCTACTTCACAATTATAATTTTGCTATTGTTATGAATTGTAAGTATTTTTTGGCTACAGAGGTTTGTCGAGGGAGTCGCAACCCACAAATTGAGAACCACTGAATTAGAGTCTTTTCCATTCTATTGAAGCAAAATCTAAACTTTGAATTGTTAATTTCAGTTTGGTTTATGCAATTCCTTGACACTTACCTTGCCTAATTTTCCACCTGTATGTACTTTCTACGCTCCTCTCAATTATTTCACTCATGTTATTGGAACATATTTTCCTACACACACACTTTGCTTCACATCACTATGGCTCATTTCCAAGATGCTTACTGTTCAGGGACTATCTAGGTCCCATTTCTTGGAAGCATTTCTTGAGTACCAAAGTTCACAGTAATCTCCCTTCCTAAAATAGGATTTTCTAGTAAGCATGTGCTTGTTCTAATACTAATCATCTATATTTTGAATGTGTATAATAGATCTGCACCTGGTTTTTAAAGTGAAGAAGGGTCATTTATGCCAATTTCAACATTGAACTTTATTGAAAACACAGACTCAAGTAGAGAACCACATGTTTAAATAACAAAGAGCAGGATAGCTTACTCATATGACTTGGTTCACTGGGAGCTCAACTCTAAAAAATATCACAATCTGAACAGTAAGACAAGTATCAACAAATACGTTTTCGGTTCTGATATATTTTGGCATCCACAAATGATCCAGCTCACAACAACAGTTTGACAAGTTAACAGTAGCATTAAAAATCTAAGTTACAGCAGAGAACCAGACTGTGAACACCAAAGCACTATTTGGGGCTCTTTGGGAACATAAGGCTGATCAGTGGCAGGTGGTTAATCACACTGAATTTACTGTCCCTCCTCAGGGTCATTCTGATTGTCTATTTGGATTTGCAGCCGTTTAGCAAGCTCTTCAAACTCGTGAAATGCAGAAACAAGTGGTTCAAGACAGAAATCATCATCAATTAAAGACATTGCTCCACTTTTTACAATATTACTGATATTCTGAAACATTTTAATAACAATCTGAATGTTATCATTCGTTTCCTCTACGTTAAAGAGACCCACAAATATGGACAGAGCTTTGGCACTGAATAGTTTTTTTGCCACCATAGGATTGTCAGACAAGTTCAACAGCATTTTTAGAACATGAAACTTTGTTCTTTCATTGCCTGTGGTTAATAAGGCGAGAAACCCAGACATGTAATTGGCAATCAGTGTGTGATAATCAGTAGTTATAGTGAGGTGTCTAAGCATCCTTATTCCAGTGAGCTGCTCAAGGGAATTCACACCATGTGCAAGGGTTTCCTCACACACTTGGCATATAAAGGTCTCAATCATGTTTAGATTTGGATAAGGTGGAGCCATGTGGATCATATTTTCCAAAAAATTAGTCCTAACTCGGGAGGAAGGATAATTCATCAGGGTTTCAATCAGTGAGACAACACCAGAATCTCGAATGATATCGCGGGTAAACTGAGAAGCAGTTCTCATACCCACTGCAATTTTAGAGATTTCTTGGATAAAAGGATCACGAATTTTATCCATTAGCAAAAGGAGCTCCTCGAACTCTGCAGAGCCAATTTTAAGTTCGCACTGTATGCAGCTGCAAGACCAATTCTCAGGGTCTGCACTTTCCTTGGCCTTAAGGTGCTCTCGAATCTCCTGGACTGATCGGTAAGAGGGATCATACTGAAATGGGAACTCAGGTTCAGGCAGATCAGGCGGAAGGCCAGATTCCTGCTCTTCCCTTTCTGCATCAAGTTCCTCATCCTTGGCTTTTGCCTCAGGATCTTCAGAATCCCCTTCAAATATTCTAAAGGGGATTTCAAAAGGGAAGCCAACCCCACGGTAAAGAACAGGTTTGAATTCAAAAGTAACCTCATCCCAGGTTTTGGGCCTGGATGATACATCAATGTCTTCAGTTGCATCTCTGAATCTGCTCTTATCCCTGTACACAGGGGAAGGATTTAGGTCAAAGCAGGCCTCATCTCTATCCCAGAACCAGGACCCAAATATGGCCTCTTCTTCAGACTCAGGCCTGACCTCATCTCTGGCCAAAGCCCCCAAAGTGGGCTTTTCTTCGTTCCAAAACAAAGCTCCACCAATGGCTCCCTCTTCAACCCCTGGTTCAGATTCACAGATTGTTGAAGCTCCAGCCCCCAAACTAGTCTCTTGTTCTGCCCAGAACCAGGATCCAATAATGACTTCCTCCTCAAAGCTGGATTCTTGTTTGACCCTGTCCCTGGTTTTAACATCATTTGGGTTACTGTTTTTCAAGATGTTATTAGACTCTGCCTTGTCTCTGCGCCTGAACCTACTAGCTTCTTCCCCAGGCAAAAACCAGGACTCTTTGTAGAGCTCATCTTCAGATTCCGATTCAAAATAGTTCTCTTTCTTTGCCCTGATCTTAGGTCGCACATTTGCCTCTTCGCTGGCTCTGGGCCTAAAGAAGCCATTGGTATTTTCTCCAGCCCAAAGGCAGAATGGGTTGCCTGGCTCATCCTCAGACCCAGACCAAGAATCTTGTTTGGATCTGGGCCCAGACCTGGCATTAGTCTGATGTTTAGCCCTGTGCCTGGACCTAGTATTTGCCTCCTCCCTGGGCCATGATCTGATACTGGTCTCCTCTCCAGTCCAGATAGAAGACATTGTAGAGGTTTCATCTGCTGACCAAAACCCAGACTCATTAGAGGTCTCCTCCCTCACTCTAGGCCTGGGATAGCACCAAGAACCCGTATTACTCTCCTCTCCAGGTCTAAACCAGGGCTGGAGTCCAGCCTGACCCTGGGCCCCAGGAAAGGTTTCCTCATTCATATTGACCAGTTCTCTATCCATAGATAGACTCTTGGATTTAGGAACTGATGTAGATGCAGCACTGACCAGGGGCCACGTGACAGCATTAGGTAAGGGTGCTCTCTCAACCTGTGACATTGCCTCAGCCCCAAACTCACTCTGGGCCCATGCCTGGGCATCATCCTTAGGCCGTGCTCCAGGGATTGGCTTGGCCTCAGTCTTAGGGCGAGCACCACCTACTGCTCTGGCATCGATTTTGGGCCTGGCACCAGGCATTACCTGGGCCTCAGATCTAGGCCTGGCTCTAGTCATTGTCTGGCCATTATTTTTAGGTTTTGTTCCAGACACTGACTGGGTTTCAGATTTAGGCCTTGCCCGAGATGAAGATTTACTCCCAGTTTTGCGCCTTGCCCCACTTGTGGCTGGAGCCTGGGGCCTGACTTTGGGTCTGACCACCATAGGGACTTCATTTTCTCTATTGGGCCCACTCATAACCGCTTCCTGAGGCTTCTTATCAGGTTTGGCCTGAGAACCAGTCTCAACTTCTGCCCCAGTCATGGTTCAAATTAGAGAGAAGGCTCAATTAAGGATGCCTACCAAAGCCTCAGTCTCAACAAGAGATTTGTCACAATATTGTATCTTCGCACTCTGATCTTTTGATGATCCAAGAGATATAGTGAGTAGCAAGGGTAAACCACGAATCTGGCACCAATAAGATTCCTACCCAAGAACAATCTCAGTCAATAACACAGATTCAGGGCAGAAGAGGTGAAACCAAGGTCCTAGGTGGGTGCAGACCTGTTGACTTCACTGGTCAGCAGCAACCGCAGA
>LOEQ01007957.1:45497-61121 GCA_001685075.1 Bramus lutescens
TCTCTCTCTCTCTCTCTCTCTCTCTCTCTCTCTGTGTGTGTGTATGTGTGTATGCACATGACATGATGTGTGAGGAACAGAGTTTGTTATCTCTTTCTATCATGAGGGTTCCAGGAATCCAACTCAGGTCCTCACCTTAGGGCAAGTGCCTTTGTCCTTTATCCTTGGAACCATCTCTCCAGTGCCAGTGTGAAATGTGTAAGCAAAAGAAAGAATTGAGATTCTATAAACGGGAAAAGTGAACTATTATGGAAGTGTGTCACCTTACTAAAGTGAATATTTGTGATCACTTTTAGAAAAGAGTGTGCATGCTTCTGGGGGTCCATATGGATTCCACCATTCATAGATTTCACATTTAGATTCATAGATTTCACATTTAGATAAGACAGGTGTCTCGGATATACAGCTCAATGATGATATAATTTAGAGTGTCGTTTAAGAAACACGATGAGATAGAACTGAGCTGAGCACATCAATAATTTTGGCCAAGAAAATTAATTAAGATATTGCTTCCATGGTTACATCTTTTGATTGGCCAATGGAGTGAAATCAACCTGAAGAACGGTACCCCTGGTACATAGTACAGCAAGGTTAAATGCACGAGAGTCATGGTACATGGTATATGATCTACATAGCCTCTAATGTGTTGTATTTATGAATATTTGCTTACAATAGTTTTCACTTAATTTTATACTTTATTGCTAATTTACTACAATATAATGATATTAGAATTTGTAATAGGTGAATATGCAAATATAATATGTATTGTTTCAAATTGGCTAATAAGAATCAAAAGATATTCAGTCCCTTTATTATCATAATAATATTTTAATAATACTTGGAATACCTTATTTCTTTCTTTGTAACATTAGAAAAATGCTACAAATTCAGAATATAATCTTTGGATGTCTCTAATGTAGCAAGATGATATGAAGTATACATAAAGAACATTAGTATACAGTATTTCATAGAATTTTTCATGAGAATGTTTTAATACAAACTACCATTATACTTAAAAGTAAAATATTCTTGGAAATGTAAGTTAATTTTTGAAGAACTAATTTTAATATGAATAGAAATACAAATTTTCTAACGCATTTAACTAAGAACATAAATACTAAACAACGGAAAGCCATATAACACTATAAAAGCCTGCAGGTGGATATCCTTTCTTATGTAAGTAGCTCTTCAGCCAGTTCTTCATGTCTTGAACTTGAAAAGTAAAATCCTGACCTCACTCATCCTTTTGCGCAAACCTCCCTACTTTTCTGATATTCTTAAATCAATCTCGTCTGTTCACTGGACTCAGAAATAGTGAAGTCAAGCTTTTCTCTAATTGTTGGAAGACATTGGTAAGGAAAGAAAGAAAAATAACCAACTGAGACATGGAAATACTAGTTCCAAATATTTGATTTGATTTTCTTGTTCTATTCTGCCTAGAGCATGAGGTTACTATTGTAGCATGAGGTTGCTGCTGTAGCATGAGGTTACTGTTGGTACCATGTCCTTGTGTCCTTGATTCCAGTTGTCCAGTAATTTTCATATATACACTTCTGTAATTAAGCAATTCTCATATACACACTTTTGTAATGATAAGAGGGCATCTATAAGGGGCAACTGATCTATGCCAGGGCTCTTATAAAATCCTCACCATTTGCCCCAGTAATTCAAATAATAGATATACATTTCTGTAAAGATAAAGAACATAAGACACTTAAGACCTTTAGCTCCAACAAGTAATTTTTTATACACAAAATCAGAGTTACATTAGTTTATTTTACTTTTATTACACATCCAATGTCCACCTTTGTTGATCTTTACAGAGCAAAATGATGTACTGGCTATTTGCAATCAATATATTGAACTGAGTACAGCAAATGACTTCATTATCTGTGTTGAATTGTCTTCTACAAATTGTATGCTCAATACATTCTTGAAATTATAATGGGCATATCATTATATTGTAAAACTTGTGCTTACTCCATCTCTGGTAATATTAACTACATAATTACTTAAAGCTATAAACAAAATATTTAAAACCATCCTTTTTGACCAGAATTTATAAGAAATTAAACTAATTTTTATTCCCTTTGCAATGGTGTGGATAACATTTCCCAAATCATTTTGATATGTCTGGTATAACTTAAAAACAAAACAAAAATATGAATATGAAACATGTAAAGTAATGCTTTGCTTTATATCTTAGATGGGTGTGTTTTTATCAGCAACTCTTGTTTCTGTCTATTGTTTGATAACTAAGGTATAAATCAACAGAAATAAAATATTACTAAACAATTATTCTTATGAACTTTGTGTTTAGTGATATAACAGCTAGTGAAATTAGCAAATAAGAACAGCAATGTGTTTATACCATAATGATAAATTTTGATTATCCTGAGTTTTTTAAGCAAAAAGTTTATCTTGCAACTTTTTTTGTTATTTTTGTATATTTAGTATCACTCATATTGAATTAAGAGTATCACTTTAGGTAAATTGTGACTTTTTCCCTTTTTATTGAAAATAGATTCTTCCCTCATCCAATATATCCTGATTACAGCTTCCCCTTCCTCTATTCCTCCCAGTTTCTACCCACCTCCTCTCCCATCTGATTCCACTCTCTGTCTGTCTCTCATTAGAAAAAAAAGCAGACTTCTAAGATATAACAACAAAACACATCAAAATAAAATATAATAAGATAAAACAAAAACCATCATACCAAAGTTGGACATGGCAAACCAGAACTCAAGAGAAGGCCCAAGAAATATTTTTGGATTGGTCAACTAACACAGAGCATGGCACCTGCCCTGGAGAGTGCTTGATATATGCAGAGACACTCAACTGAAGAAAATGAACTTTCTTTCCCCCAGAAGCTATCAGTTGAGAAAAGCTTCCTGACTGGGGTGGAATCTTGTGTTCACTGGCCCTCCTCCATGCTGGGACTTGGCCTGAGTCCACCTTGTGCAGATCTTGGCCATGGTGTCATGGCCTCTGTGATTTCCAGTTGTGTCTGGAAAATGTTTTCTTTGAAGCCATGCACCACCTCAGTTGTTACAATCTTTCTGTGTTCTCTTCCACAATTAACTCTGAGCCTGGCTGGGAGGAGTGTGATGCAGACATCCCATTGGGGCTGAGTACTCTAAAGTCTCTTACTCTCTGTACATTATCCAGTTGTGGGTCTCTGGATAATATTCATTATCATATGCTGCAAGAAGGAGTTGTTTTATTGCTACATTCATGTAGTAGAATAATAGTGGTAACGTTTCTGCTAGGGTCCATGACCTATGTAGGCTCAGGTTCTTGGCTGCTTCAGTAATGGCAGATACGGATTCCATCTCATGAAGTAGGGCTTAAATCTAATCAAGAGTAGTTGGTTACTCCCTCAAAATTCATATCACTGTTGTACCAGTTGGATATAGCTTGCAGACAGACCATTTTTGTAGACTGCAGGGTTCATATCACTGAGAGTGATAATGACTTTTCTCCTTTAATAGCACCTTCTGTAACTATAAACAGTAGCCAGTAGAGATAAAGCTTCCAGCTGAGTACCAGCTAGATTTCTCCATGCCTATGGCATAAGTACGTGTGTGATACCATCAAAATAAGGTCTTACCACCAAGTTGTAGAGGGTAACCAATAGCATTGGCAATTGCCTATAATGTTTAGTGGGAGTCCATAGACCTCTTTGGCCAATGAATCAAAAAATATATAACCTATTTCTGGTAATGGAATTTATACTTGGTAGCATATGATAGATATATAATAGGGATATTAATATATTCTATTTTCCCTTCCACTCCCTACTGGTCATTCGCTCGCTACCAAACTTGGCTATCCTAAATCAAACACACCTACCTAAAGCTTAAATGCTAACACCCACACATAAAAGCAAACATACACTGTTTGTCTTTAGGGTCTGGGTTACCTTGACCTCACTCAGGATGGTTATTTCTAGCTTCATCCATTGACTTGAAAATTTCACAACTTAATTTTTCTTAACAGTTGAATAATATTTCATTCTGTAAATGGACCACTTTTTCATTATCCATTCATCAGTTGATGGACATCTAGGTTGTTGCCACTTTCTGTGAAATAGAGCAGCAATGAATATGGATGAGCAAATATCTAGGTAGTAAAATGCTGAATCCTTTGGGCATATATACACAAGAGTAACATAACTGGATCTTGTGGTAAATCTATTTTCAGCTTTTTGAGAAACTTCTACACTGTTTTCTGTAGTGTCTGTACTCCCACCAGCAAAGAATGAGTATTCCCCTTAACCCACATCCTTGCCAACAGGGGTTGTCTTTTGTTTTGTTGATCTTTGCTATTCTAATGGGTCTAAGGTGAAATCTCAAAGTGGTTTTAATATCCATTTCCCTGATGGCTAAAGATAGCGAGTACTTTCCAAAGTGTTTATAAGGGCCAGATGCTTGAGACTATATGCAACATTTTCAATTCAAACTGCCACATTCCAGTACCTGGTCCCCATAGGCTCATGGCCATATTTATAGTGCAAAAAGCATTTAGCCAATTTTATATTAAAGTCCCTATAGTCTCAACACTGTTTACATATCCAAAGTCCTACTGAGATTAAAAGTAACCTAACTCTGACTACCTCTAAAACCATTTACACATTTCCAACACGTGTTGACACAGGATATACATTTTAATTCTAAACGGGAGAAATGAGACATAAAGAGGAAATACTGGACCAAAGTAAGACAGAAACCCAAGACAGAAAACACCAGATCCCTATAGCCCCATATCTGGTGTCAAAGGTCTTGCAGCCTGCAGCATACATCTCTCTTTTGGGCTGTTTCCTTTCCTTTATGAGGCCTTCCTTAGCGGATGCCTCATAGCTCTTTGGACTGGAAATGGAGGGGGGAGGGGGAGGGAATTGGGAGGGGGCAGGAGGTGGAAATTTTTAATAATAAAAAAATTTAAAAAAAGAATGGAACATATTTAATGTTTGTTACTTGCGATTTAATTCTATTATCATATATAATGTCATTCTTTATTTCATTGTTCATGATTTAATGCTTGTCTGATGTTAGTACAAACGTTATGTTCTATTTCATCACCATCCTTTCACTTTTAGCCTTTGTTTTTCTTGATTGAATTTTCTTGTATATGAACCATTATTAGACTCCATTTTTAAAATCTGTCTAGCCAATCTATGTGATCTGAATAGTTTAGTCTACTTTATTACGAATAGAAAAAGATATTGTTTCCTTTTTCTTACTGTTCTCTTCATTTTCTTCACAGGTTTTAGTGTTCCTTCTTGTTTCATTTCAGATGTGTCCTTGCTAATTAATATTGAAATTAACAGTGTATCATTTCAATGAAAACTTAACTTCATTTACATATAAAAGTGCTACTCCCTCACAGCTCTCTTCCCTTTGTTTTTTATATTACCTGTTGCACAGTCATTAAACAGATATATTCTGTTACTTAAATTACAGTTCCAACGTCACAATAACACAGATTACTGTATCTGTCTATGAACTTTACTGGAGACTTTTTACAAAGTTTGCACTACAGAAAATTTCATTTTTATGTGTCTTGGTGTTGCTGCCTACTATGGTCCTTCCATTTCTTGTGAGAAGATTCAGTGGAAATAAACTGTTGTAGATTTGTCTGGGAAAATCCATTCTCTCCTTCATCTTTCCAAAGACTGGTGCTTGTTTGTTTGAGACAGGGTGTCTCTATGTAGCTCTGACTGTCCTGGAACTCACTCTGTAGAAGAGCTTGACCTTGAATGCACAGAGATCTGCCTGCCTCTGCCTTCCAAGCAGTGCTGGGATTAAAGTCATGAGCCACAGCCACCTGGCCCCAAAGACCGTTTTGATAAGCAAATTTCTTAATCGTCAAATTTTTCCTTCAGCTACTTGAATATGTCCTCTATTTCCTGGCCAGCATAGTTCCTGTTGAGAAGTCCACTCATAATCTTATGGAAGGGCTATGGTATATGTATGACCAGTCATTTGTCTTTTGTGGTTTTCTAGTCTTTGTCTGTTTAGACAAAAGTTTCCTGTTGCTTTCATTTGATTTATATAGTTGGAGTTTTGGATTATTGAATTTACATGCCAATATCTTTACTAAGATTTAGAAACTTTTCATTCATTATTTTATTAAGCAAGTGATTAGTCTCCCTTCTTTCTCTTTGTTAGACATTGATAGTGCATATATCTATTTTCTCTTTGCCTCTCTGACATCGTGATTTCAAATGACCTGTCTTCAAGTTTGTAGATTTATCTCTTCTGCCTGCTTAAGCTTCCTGCTGAAATCCTCTTGAGAACTTTCAGTTCATGAATAGTATTTATTGGCTCCATAATTTCGTCTTGGTTCTTCACTACAGTTTTTATTTCTTTGCTGATATTCACATTTTTAATCCATTCATCACTTTCCTTATTCAATTCACATTGTATTCATGTTTAGTTTATTTGCCAGATAATCACAGATATTTGATGGTTGCTTTTGTAGTTGTTTTAAATTTTATTTTTTTATATTTTACAAGCCAATCTCACTTTGCCTTCTCTCTTCTCTTCCTGATCCACCATTCCTCCACCCCATCCCCATCTGCTCCTTAGACAGGATAAGGCCTCCCTTGGGAAGTCAACTAAGTCTGTCCCATCACCTCCTTGAGGCAGGATAAAGACCCTCCCTACCCCCGTGCCTAGGCTGCGCAAGGCATCTCTCCATAGAGAATGGGCTCCACAAAGTCAGTTCATGCATTAGAGTTAGATCCTGGTCCCACTGCCAGTGGCCCCATGTACTGCCCAAGCCACACCATTGTCACCTGTATTCAAGGGGCCTAGTTTGGTCCTATGCAGGTTCCCCATTTGTCAGTCTGGAGTCAGTGATCGCCCATTAGTATCTTATTTGTATAAATAAAGTTTGCCTGAAGATCAGAAGGTGGAGTTAACCAATAGCTAACCATAGAGATCTGGAGGTCTGTACTGACAGACAGGAAGTAATATGGCTGGGCAGAGAGAGGAGGTGATAAGGCAAGAGCAAACAGGAACTCAGTCTCATTTTGGCTGGGAAGTGGAGAGGTAAGATGGCCCGTAGTTTGGTTCCTTCGTCTCTCTGATTTCTCAGCTTTTCCCCCTATATCTGACTCAGACTTTTTTTATTAAGACCCATTAGAACTTGTGCTACATACTGGTGCCCAATGTGGGGGCTTACTGCTGCTGCTTAGAACAGTAAAAGCCGGACTGGATTTCAAGGCAACTACCTAGTTTGGCAGCAGCCCAAGAAGGAGGTTCAGGGAAAGTCCAACAGGAGAGAAGAAAGGAAAACGTAGTCGTTAGGGTGGTGACTCCAGTCAGGTTAGCTCCAGCCTGTGCCCATGGCTGTAAAACCACATACAAAATGGTTTTTCCATGAATATGTACCCCAAATGTTTTATGTCTTTTCCCTTTGATTTGGGCTATGTGTCCATTTTGTTGTATATCTTGCAGTCTCTTACTTGGATTTGGACATTCATTTGAAATTTAAAAAAGCAATCAACTCTGTCTTTGTGTCCTGACTATGTGCAAATGAAGAGGCTTTACCAATCAACCCGAGTAGATGTTCCAGGACCATCTCTGTTCTTTGGCTCCCTCTAGTGTCTAGAGTACTCTAGGATGCAGTGGTAGTTTTCAGCAGCTCCTGAAATTTGTCTCCTGCCTGTCTACTCATAAAGTGAGGGAGCTTCAAGTCAGGTGAAGGAGAAAATAGTCCCTTAGGCAGCTTCCATTAAACATACTGTCTACTCCTTTGTTCCCACCCTGTTCTGAAGGCAGAGCCTTTTATTATGTTTCTTCTTAGTGGAACTATGGTATGCTGTGGAGTGTATGTATGGCGTGAAAAACACCATACATTGCCCAAAACCCTCTATTGGCATTCTTTTCTTGCCTTTATATGCACCTGGGTGCTCTGTTCTCACCTCTTCTTTTGTGTTTAACAGAACTTAATGCAGTCTTTATGAGGGAGAAAGGTCTTCCTTACAGAGACTGCTCCTTCCAAGATTGGCTAAACTATGTTCAGTTAGATAAAATAATCCTGACTCTTGTTATGTGGTAACTTCACCTCCTTATTCACCTGTAGTCGGTAATCCTCCTTCCTATTCAACTGTAATAAGCATACCAAGCTTCTGGGTGCTGGAGCTACTCCATCAGAGCAAGCACGATGCGCCTGATTCCAGCTTTTTCTGTACACGTTTGTCCTTTCTTCACATCCTCGCCACTCCAGTCAAGTCCCTGGAGACCTGCAGACACAGCAAGCACATCAGCTTTGGTTTGAACAGCAGCAGTTCCTGCAGAGATTCGTAACTGATTATAGTGCTGAGAATGTCACTGTCGAATGCCTGTCCCTAAATGGGACATCTATAACACCCCATCCAAAGCTTAGGAAATACCATATAAAAGGGGACAAGAATGTAAGAGCTGGAGGAGGGGGTGTTGTGAAATGCTGTCTTCTGGGCAGGATAGGAGGACTATTGCACTCTGGAACTCTCAGAAGCTGTAGTCACTTGCACAAGATTGGGCCTTCGACATTTTATTCTAGAGGGGTATTCCTGGTAAGGCTTTGCCCTTCCCTGATGATTTAGTAAATTAATGGTTGCTTGGGGGGAAGAACAAACAAGCCCCCAGCCCTGTCTGAGGTTATATAAGCAGTTAATAGTTACTGGGGCCACGAGAAGCATTCTTATCCATGCTGTAACCACGGTAAAGTTGCCCAAGCTCCTGTAAGTAACCTTAATTAAACTCACTGGCTCATCAGAAAATGAAAACTAGTCTGGCTAAGCTATCCTTTGAAATGAGAGATTAAATTCTGAACATAGTATTTAGAACAGCAAAGGCCAACTTGCTCTTCAAAACTTACCTCATTTTCAATACAGTTTTCAATTCATACTCCTCCTACCTAATCCAGGAAATTGGATTATGTATAGAAACTTTTCCTACTCCATGCTTTTCTCCTCATCATAAGCTGATTAGAGTATGATTTAAAGTGAGTCCTTTCCAAAGTAAGCTCTGAGGTGCAGTCCATTCCAACCTTTGAGATTTAATGCTGAGAAAAAGCCTCTGTAACAAACACGTTAGTCATACACTATCTGTGTGCATGTTCATGCATCATCTGTGCATCTGTACTTTACAGTGAAGGCGAAATTTCTGCTAACTTTAACATAGAACTTTATTGAAGCACAAGACTCAAATAGATATACACAAGAACAACAATTAGAAGGGCAGCTTATTTACAATGGCTCAGTCCACTTTAAACTCGCATATTGAACATCACAATCAAGAAACAAGTATCATCAACAAGTGTGTTTTCAGCTGTATATTCATTTGGCATCAGAAAAGTGATACAGTTCCACAGAGTTGGGTAAATTTATCACCACCATTAAAGAGGTACACTGAAACACAGAATCAGCTGTGAAGCAAAAGCATTATTTTGGGAGCATTTGACTCAGGAACACAAGGAACACTCAGCGACATAAGCAAATGGTTAAGCATATTAATTTCTCTTGCTCTGCTTCAGGGTGGTTTTTAATTGTCAGTTTTGCGCTTCAGAGTCTTAGCAAAACTTTCAATCTCTTGGAATGCAGAAATAAGTGGGTCAAGATTCACATCATCATCATCATCATCAGAGAATAGTGCTTCTTTTTGTATATTTTTACTAATATTGTCAAATATTGCAAGAACCAGTTGAATGTTCTCATTTGAGTCCTCCCTGCTAAAGAGGGCCATAAATTCTGACATTGACTCAGTAGACAGTAAGCGTTTTGTCATGAGAATGCTTTCAGACAAATTCAGGAGCAGTTTCAGAACATGAAGCCTTGTTTTGGTATCACCTGAACTCAGTAAGTAGAAAAACCCAGCCAAATAATTGGCAACCACTTTGTGATAGTCAGAAGTAGCAGTGAGGTGTGTAATCATTGTCAGCCCAGACAACTGGTCAGAAGAATTTAACTCATAATCAAAGGTATCCTCACAAACATGACACACGTATGTCTGAATCATGTTTAGATCTGGATATGGTGGAGCCATGCTAACCATATTTTCCAAAAACCTTGTCCTGACACGGGTAGATGGATAGTTAAGTAAGGCTTCAATCAGTGAGATAACACCCGAGTTTCTAATGAAATCACGAGTAAACTGAGAAGCGCTTCTCATGCCCATTGCAATCTTAGAGATTTCATGGATAAAAGGGTCTCGGTTTCTGTCCATTAATAAAAGAAGTTCCTCAAACTCCTCAGAACCAATTCTAAGATCACACTGTATGCAGCTACAAGACCAGCTCTCAGGCTGCACACTTTCCCTGGCCTTAAGGTGCTCTCGAATCTCCTGGACTGATCGGTAAGAGGGATCATACTGAAATGGGAACTCAGGTACAGGCTGATCTGGAGATTCCTGCTCTCCTTCTGTCTTAGGTTTCCCCCCAAACATTTCAGCAAACAGAGATGCTGCTTCTTTTGGGAATCTGAAGGGGCTTATGGATGGGAAGCCAGCCTTTCCCCAAGGACCAGGCTTAAACTGAACAGTGACCTCGTCCCAGCTCTGGGGTCTGCGGGAAGGGTCAGGTTCCTGCTCAGCTGAAGACTTAGGCTCGCAAATGGCCTTGAACACAGGGGTAGGATTTGATTCAAAACTAGTTTCATCCCCTTCCCAGAACCAGGATCCTACTATGGTTTCAGCTTCTGTATTAAATCCACAGTTATCTCCACTGTCAACCTTGTTAATCACCTCATCTTTTGGCCCTTGCTCATTTTTTGGATTGGACGCTCTGATCGCAGTTTCAGATTCTCCAGTGCCCTTGTCACTAGACCAGAAACGGGACCCAACAATCATTTTGCCCTCACCCTCTGGCTTGAACACATGGTTTACACCTGCTCCTATATTGTCATTTTTTGCAGCCCACATCAAAGACTCAAAAATTGCCTCCTCTTCAGTTTCTGACCCAGTTTCAACTGTCTGAGACCCAGCCCTTATTTTGGCTTCTTCAGCCCAGAACCATGACCCAATAATTTCCTCCTCCTTAATTCCAGGAGTGGACTCAAAAGCACCCCTCTTCCTTGCATCTAGACTGGCCTCTTCCTTGCCCCAGAACCAGGATCCAATTGTATCTTCCTCTTCGGATGCTACCTTGCTTTCTTCATTAATCTCAGGAGCTGGCTGAAATTTGTCCTCATCCCCAACCCAAAACCAAGAGCCAATGATGTCTTCCTCTTCAGCTTCTGGCCTGGCTTCCTCTCCGGTAGTAGCATTTACAATGGTTTCTTCATTTTCCTTCCAGAACCAAGAATTGAATGTGTTGTCTTCTAAAGTTGGTAGCTTGATCTCTTCTCCAGTCTCATCATCTATATTTCCCTCTTCTGCAGCCCATAACCAGGACCCTGCAATGGCCTCCGTCCTTGGATAATTATTGGACCAGAGCCATGAATCAACAGTGTCCTCTTGCTCTCTTAGAGTAGACTTCAAGCTTTCTCTATCAGTAGGGCACAAACTGGGCTCTTTTGCCCAGAAGCAAGACCTTTTATTACTGTCCTCAGCTTCTGCCCCAGGCTTGTATCTGCTATCAGCTGTGTACTTCATACTGGCTTGTTCTCTGGCCCCAAAGCAAGGTGATATAATGGGGTCTTCCTCATCCTCAACACTATTGTCTACTTTAGCCCAGAACCAGGGCCCAATGATGGGCTCCTCCTCAGCTCCTGCCATGATGTCAGAACAAGGTTCAGTCCCTAAATCCACATGTGCCTGCTTTTCAGACCAAAACCAAGGCACAAAGATTGTCCCTTTTGTAGATGCTGGCCTGGCCTGTTCTTCAACCTCAGCCTCTGTACTGACTTCTCCAGCCCAGAACCAGGAATTGGTACCTTCTTTTTCCTCAGGCTTTGGCATCTTCTCACAACTGACTCCTACAGATCTCAAGCTGTTCTCACCAACGCCCCAGAACCAAGATCCAAAAATGGACTCATCGTCAGCCTGTAAACTGACATCTTCATCATCAGCCCAGAACCAGGACCCAACAATGTTATCCTCCTCATTAGCTACTAGCATAGGCTTAGAGGTACCATTAGGTCCGTTTTCCATACTGCTCTTCTTCCCAGAACCTAGAGAGAAACTATTAACTTGTTCCTCCTTATCCCTTGCTCTGGATTTATGACAGGTCTCAGAGTCCACACTGGCTTCTTCTTCACTCCAGAACCAATCTCCAACAAAGGGCTCCTCCTCTACATATAGGTTGGCCTTAGTGCTCACCCTCTCTACCATCCTGGACTCCTGGGTATCCCAGAACCAAGCTCCAATGAGGACTTCCTCCTCCGATCTGGCTTCTTCTTTGGGATTTGCTTTGGCCTTGGTTTTCACTTCTTCCTTTGACACTGCTCTGGTTCTGGGCTCTTTCTTTGTCTTAGACTTTGAAAAGGCACTAGCCTTCTCTTCAGGCATGAACCAGGACTCTTTTTTATTTGTATCTGGAGATCCAGACAGGACATCACTGCAAGCTTCTCGCTTGGCCTGGTGCCTGGCCCTCATATTGACCCCTTTCCTGGCTCTGGGCTTGGATCGAGATTTGGCCTCTTCTCCAGACCATAACATAGATTTTGCATGATTTTCACATTCAGATCCAGAGGTGGATTCAACACGGAGTTCTTTCTTAGGCCTAAACCAGGACCTATTGTTGGGCTCTTCTTTGGGCCTAGACCAGACTTTGGGCTTTTCTTTGGCCCAGAACCAGGGAGTCTTAGCAGACTCATCCTCAGAATCAGAGCTAGAAATATTATAGAACTCTTGTTTGTTTTTGTGTCTAGGCATGGTATTTGCCTCTTGTTTGGCCATGTGCCTGAACCTGTTATTATTGGCCTTCATATTTCTCCTAGGACGAAATTTTGCATTAGTTTCATCTCTGTTCCAGAAGGAGGAACTTCCAGAAGGTTTATCTGCCCATCTGAATTCAGAATTCTCATAAGCCTCTCCTTTGGGTACAGGCCTAGGAGGGTACCAGGATCCCATACTGGTTCCCTCTTCTGAGCCATAGGAAGGCTGGAATCCTGCTTGAGGATGAGCTTTTTTGGGAAAACTCTCAGTGTCCATATTACCAAGTTCTCTATCTACAGACAGGCACTTAGCTTGAGCAACAGCCCCAGAATCAGCACTGACCAGTGGAGAGTCTGCACTACTAATCTGACATTGCTTGCCCATCCTTGACATGGGCTCTGCCCGAAACTTACTCGGGGCCCATACTTGGGCATCATTCTTCGACCGTGAAACAGGGATTGCCTTGGGTTTGCATTTAGCGTATGCCCCGCCTGGTGAACTGACTTCACTCCTAGGTCTTGCTCCAGGAGTACTCTTAGGCTTCACTTTGGGCCGTGCTCCAGGCATTATCTGTGTTCTAATCTTGGGTCTGACCACCAACGGGACTTCATTCTCTACCTCTGCAACACTGCTATTGTTGGTATTGGCATTCTCATCCCCAGGCTTACTTTCAGCCTTTGCCTGGGCACCAGGCTCAATCTCTGCCCTAGTCATGGTATACGTTAGATCAAGCCCTGATGTATACTGATCAACAACAGTAAACCTTCACTAGAGATCTGTTACAGGATCGATCTTCACAACACTCTTTGGTAAGTTAGGCTAGGAGATTGAAAAGAACCAGACTGGAATGACAATCCAGCACTCAAGAAGGCTCCTACCCAAGCAGTCTCAGTCAATAACACAGATACAGGGCAGAAGAGGCGAAACCAAGCCGGAGGAAGATGGACAGGTCCTAGGTGGGTGCAGACCTGTTGACTTCACTGGTCAGCAGCAACCGCAGAATCACCAAGCAACCACTGTAGGTGATCTAGGAAGAGAAAAAAGAGCAAGTCAGTCCTCTACAGTCCGCTTGCCTCCTGAAGAAACTTACACAGAGACCCTGCTGAATGATGGTGAATGGAACAGCTCAGCTAGGAGAAAGCCTCTATGTTCCTCTTGCCTGCTGGAACACAGGTGCAGGGTTGAGGAGACAGTGCACACGCTAGAAATGAAGACAGAGGGGAGCCCAAAATCTCTCAGTAGTCAGTCTTCTCGATCTCTACTACCCTCATCTAAATGTGAACCCTCTCCCATACTCACCTTCACCGATGTGGTGCAATTCCCTCCTCTGTTCTATGTCCAGGTGGTGTTAAGATCAACAGCTGATGGCAGGGAGTCCTGCAAATGCATTGAAGAAAATGGAGGCTCGGTGCCTGCTACGGTGGACACACATCTCTGAGCCCAATCCAACAACAAAACCATGCCTTCTTTCTGTCTAAAGTTCCTGTTCCCTGGTCCCAGCTCTCATGTCTTGTCCTGTGGATCATAGTCTACTTCACATCTACCTCAACATTCCTAGAAGCTCTGAAAGGAAATAAAGGATGCTGTGGCAGTGAGCAGATTTGGGGTCCAGTAAAGACACCATGCATCTTCTTAGGTTACAGCAGTCTGCACCTGCCTCCTCAGTTCCTGGGTCCTCCACTGCCCCCCATTCTCACCAACCTCCAGAGATCCGAGACAGTCTCCTCGATGACTGTTTTTCTTACAGAGCTGACAAGACTTAAAGCAGGTCTGTGGACAAAGAGATAAAATGTAAGACAATCAGGAGATGATGGCAGCAGCTGTGGGCAGATTTAGGGGACAGTAAAGACATCATGCACCCTCTTGGGTTACAGCAGTCTGCATTTGTTTCCTCAGTACCTGGGTCCTCTACTGCCCACGATTCTCACCAACCTCCAGAGATCTTGAGACAGTCTTTTCGATGCCTTTTCTCTTTCTCGCAGAACTATCAGACTTAAAGCAGGCCTGTAGACAAAGAGATAAAAATGCTAGGCAATCGGGAAATGATGGCAGCAGCTGATCTTCTTGAGAAGAACACCACAGATAAGACTGTGTGTCTTTCAGCATTTAGGGTCCTACTGCTGGAACATTCTAGTTCTATTTTGCCTGGCTGCAGGGCTCCTGAGGGTAACACCTACTTCCTGATGTCATAATCATTAGTCCTGCCATTCTCAAGATTCACCACTAGGTGGTCACATTTCTTTTTCTTGCGCAGCAAAAAATGGGGGAAGGGCGCAGCACATTCTAGAAAGCAGGTTCTGAAGTGGTCCTTGGATTTATGACTCCGTCATCATCCCCAAACCATCTTTTCAGACCCCAAAGTTGGGAGGGGGGGGAAGGGCATTGGGGAAAGTACCTGAAAGGCTGTGAGAAATGAGATTAGGAGAGAGACAGTAATGGATACCCCACCTGTCTGATCTGTCACCCCCACCGCTTTCGCATCTCCACTCACAGTCTGGTGCCCACTCCCATTGACACACACCTCCAGAAATCCAGGCCATTTTCTTGTTCCTCTTTCCTCAAGCCTCTGGTTTATAGATGCTCACTGTGGCCTGACAGAACATGCCAGACCTACCGCGCAGACAGGAGACTTTGCCATCAAGCAGGAGCCTGTGGGAAGGGATGGCACCCAGATCGCAGGGTACAAGGGTGCCTCTCCGGAAACAGATCAGCGCCCTGGTAGCCTAGGCAACTCACCACCCCCACTAGCTGAGCTGGTCCCAGAGATGGGCCCCGCACCCTAGGGCTCCCAGAGCCCCCCACACACACACACACAACTCCC
>LOEQ01007958.1:1459-26529 GCA_001685075.1 Bramus lutescens
TTTTGCTCTTTCAAGTTTGTTGACAAGAGTTGGGCATACAAACAAGAAATCCTGACCTAGGGTTTGGTTAATTAGTGTTTTGAGTATAGAGGTGGATCTGTTACATCTTGAACTAAAAGTCAGAGAATTCAAGTCTATTCAATGGAGATTGGCAGAAGGTTCCAGAGAGTGGCTGCCTGCAGGATACTTGGTCTCTTCTATATGTCATGTTAATGAAGTCTTTCATCTCCCCTCTCCTCTTTTGGAGTGAAGTATAGAAGCATGTGGAAAATAAATGCGGGTGAATTCAGTATTCACTGAATTTTTCTCTTGATGCTGTCTCTTATTTATCTCATATCTATGTTCCTTTTGCTTAATAAATCTGATCCTCATGCTCCTATCCTTGAATGTGGGAATTCTGTTGAGGCTGGACCCTAACAGATGACAGATGTTCACTTAACCTTTGGCTTATGACAACCTTGCAAATTGTTCCTAGAGTTTGTTATGAATAAAGGTGAACAAGAGACAGGAGCAGGCCAGTAGGCCATTTCCCTCCCTTCACTGTTGGTTCCTCAGTTGTTCCTGCATGGAGGTTACTGCTTGAGTGACCACACCAACTTCTGTCAATGATGAACTGTAGCATGGAAAAGTAAGAAAAAATAAACCCTTTCATTCTGTGTGTTGTGTTTGTACGTTTTTGTTTGCTTTTTTGTCATCTTGACTTATTAGGGAAGGGGAAACTCCTTGAGAAACTGGCTCTGGACTCTCGCAGAGAAAAAAAAATGCCTCTATCAGTTTGCCTGTAAGCAAGACTGTGAGGAATTTTCTTGACTAATGATGGGTGTGAAAGAGGTCAGCCTACTGTGGGCTAGGTCACCCTAGACTTGTGGTCTTGTGTTTTACTATTACTGCTAAACAAGCCTTGAGGATCAACCTGGTAAATCTTATAAAAAAAAAGTCTTAAAGGAGTAGCAAATACAAACTTTTGTTTATGACAAACAATCAGTTCTATTATAAATCTTTATGGTGCGTACCCATTCAGCATCAGTTTTTATTTTTCAGTCAGGAAACTGAGGGATGAAACGGGTATGATGAATTAATTACCAACCCATTTGAATAAGTTGCTACCTCAGCTAATAAGAACCAGGCTATCTTTGTTGTTTCTTGGCCCCAATGAGTCCTTCACTCAATTTACTACCTTTCTAAACTTTGACATATTCCCCCAAGATTTTCTACCTCAAAGCCATTAACAAAAATATCTTACCCTAACCTTATCATTTTGTAAAGCTCTGCTTTAGTTATGAAGCACACATGAACACATTTCCCAACAGCAAGATTAAAAGAACTTGAACTAACCTAGTTTCTGGAACACAATTGTTTTCCTTAATCATTAACAGAAGTCACAGTCTTCAAGGCTCCTCAAGAGAAATTTGTAAGACCTAGCTGTGTGACACTTGCTTGTTCTTATTGTCTATCCAGTGAGACCTGCTTCATTAGGGGTGGGAAAACACTATAGTCTACCCTAATCTACATTAATTTTTTCACTAAATAATCCTCTTTCATAAGCTTTTACCATATTTGTTAAAAACCCTTAATCATCAATTTCCTATTTAAACTAACACTATTATTAAATATAATCCTCAGTAAAGTTCAACAGTACAAACTAAGAGGAAATCATCTTCATAATAATCCACAGGCAAAAATGTCCAGTGGAATGGATATTTCCGTGAGACAATGGCACTGTATTAAAGGCAGTGGGGATCCCTCCACACCCATTCACACCATGTCGGGTATCGGAGAATAAAGGCAGTGGCAAACATGTAAAGGTAGAGCAGCAGCAAAGAGATTCTGGAGCTGAAGTCTTTGGGGCCTTGTATAGCCTAGAATCACCCATAAACGTTTTGCTTCCTGGTAGACTGATCTTCCGAAGCTCGATTGCTATCTGATGCACCTCTGACAAAGTCATTGGTCCTGTTCTATTAACTGAGAGCCAAAATTGAAACAAATGAGTTTATGAAGGCAGTTATCATTCAAACAACACTTGAAAATATGCGAAAGTTTTGATGTGGAGCCAGTTTTGATGGCATGAGATCTGCATGATTGGAAGGGTCCTGGACAGAGACTGAGCCTTGCTAGTGTGAGAGGTTTGGAGGGGCCATTGTGAAAGTGTAGACGCAGATGCAGTGAAAGAGCTACAGTTGAAAAGTTATGACGATAAACTGAGTCTCAGTTCCACAGATGGGTGGGAGTCTCTGAAAAGAGGCTGAAAGACCACTGGTAAAGGTGCAGGGTATGGTGGCCTCAGCATACTGAAGGTGCCAGGACCAACAAAAATGGCGTTATGTGTGGAATGAAGCTGACCCGAGTCTAATAGACTAGTTACACATACTGCATCAGGAATTATTTCTCTGAATTAGCCAGAGACACGGCACTACTCAAGCCTTCTGGACCACAGAAGATGACTGATATATAGACACTGGAAACTGAATCATTTAAACTGTTGTCATTTCAACTGTTTTAATTTGATTGTGACTTAGCCCTGGTTCTTCCCTCTTATATTTGTTTATTTTGCTATTTATTGTTACTATTATTCATTGTTATAATTATTATTTATTTTACAGGAGACCATAGTTAAGAGACTTCGGATTTTTTAAAAGACATTGAATTTTTAAAGAAAAATTGTACTTTTAAAGCGTTGTGACATTTAAAGATTGTAGGGCTTTTAAAATTACACTTTTTCATAAAATTGATGAGATTTTGGTGAATAATGAATAAAAAACTTTCTATGCTGTTACAGGACTGTATTTGTGTATCAAGCTGACAATAGAATCAATTGTACTGGTTATATATTGTCAACTCCGCACAAGCTAGGGACATCAGGGAAACAGCAACTTCAATTGAGAAAATGCCTCTAACACATTGGCCTATAAGAAAGTCTATGAGATAATTTTGTCATTTATGATTGATGTAGGAACACCTGTCCATCCTACCATACTACATCTGGGCACGTGATCTTGGGCTGTGTACGAAAGCTGCTCATACAAATGAGCAGCTGTAGCACAGTCCCAAGCAGTGTGCCAAGATTTCTGCTTCAGTTCCTGCCTCCTGGCATTTGTACCTTCCCTGACTTCTATCTCTGATGAACTGTGACTTAGAAATGCAAGATAAAATCTTTCCTTCCCAAGTGGCTCTTTTATTATGGTGTTTATTACAGCAATAGGAAGCAAGCTTTGCTATTATTTAAAATTATCTATAATTAATCTTTGAAATTCACTGATTATTAATGACTTATGTGATTCAGTGTGATTGTGAATATTGGTTGAAAACACAAAATCTCCAAAGTAAATAAAGTGGAAATAATAGTATGCACTTTTGCTACATAAGCCTAATAAATTCAAATTGTATAAACCTGTAGTAAGAAAAAAATAAATTCAATTACAATGACTCCTTTCTCTTATTCCCTTACTTCAAATAATTATTATACTATTATGCTAGTATTGTTTAACCAATATGGAAAACCAATTCCCTTACTTTGTGCACAACAGCAAGCTGAAGATCAAAAGTATGATTCTCAGAACATAAGTGGAAAGAACTACTATATTACATTAATATTTGTTCTTCAAGAAAACCGATTAATAACTAGGGTGTTTTAATTATAATGCCTAGGGGGCAGTTCTCAGCAGTCATGTATTAGGTTTTATTGTAAACTGTGACCTTTCTTTATTCTTTGAGATATGTTTATCTTACGTTCATGAGAAAATATAGGTCTGAACCTTGGAATCATGTTCCATGTGCCAGGCATTACTGCCTTTGCCACTATTTTTTGTTGGTGTACCTAGATATTCTGTTTCAGCAACCCATTCCTCTTGACCTCTACCATCCAATGAAGGATCCCAGCTTCCTCTACATAGGTCGACCAACACCACTCAAGAAAGCTCACTGAATGTACCCACCACACATGGCTATCTGTACCATTTCATATCTACGCTGCTTCGTGAACCTTGCTTGATGCATAAGAGTTAGCTGACTCAGAGGAAAGATAGAAGTAGAGACTCTTGTCCTTCACTCCACAGGAAGAAGCACTCTCAACCCTACTGTGACTTAATCCCCTCTTAAACAGTTTAAAATATTTTGATTAAGGAAAAGGATAATAAAGAAAAAAGAAAAAAAAAGCATAGAATGAATCAATCAACTAACTCTAGATGTGCAACTCAGAGCACTGAAACAATAACAGCAACAAAAGACAACATGAAACCTCCAAGAACTAGTAAACTCTGAAAAAAAAAATCTTCAAGTAATAACAACCTGAAAAATACTTTCCAAAGAATTCATGACTGTAAACATAACTATGATGGTAAGCACTCAGTGCTATAAACAGGGTCATAAGTCGAGATTGAGGTCATAATCTCACAAGAAAATTTTATTTGCATTGTTTGCTTTATATTAATATTATCACATTTTATCAGAGGAGAAGCCATTGGCATATTTCCCTTACCTTAGTTACTAGGGCCTAGTGGTTGATTTCACATGCACAGACATATCAACAGCAAGAGCTGGACTTAAAGGTTATATGGTAATATAAAGATAAGTGAATATGATGACACAAAGTTGAGAAGGTAATATTTCAAGGGAGTTATTGCATAGCAGGAATAGGGAAAGAGGGATGTGATCAAGATACACACCCGTTAGAAGATTTAGAAAACACATGCAAATAATTTCTAAAAGGTTTGTTTACTGAAATGCCAGCAAATACATTTCCACACAGGTATAGTGCATTAAAACCTTGGCCCAACAACTTTTATTTAAATGTAGTGTGTGTGTGTGTGTGTGTGTGTGGTTGCTATTTTTCAGTAAGTCACCTAATAAGAGGAATTTTAAACAATAAAATACTTCCATCTTCATTTAGATATGCCTTCCATAACAATGTTCATAACATTCAAAACAATGTATTGAGGCAAAAACAAGACAAAGTCAAATACAAAATTGACAACTGGAACTCATCCTAGTGTTTGGCTATGGATCTCATCATCTACTTCCATCAGTTACTGGATGGAGCTCTATGATGACAGTGTAGTCACCAATCTGGTTACATGGGAAGGCAGTCCAGGTACCCTCTCAACTATTGTTTGGATTCTTGAAATATCTAAGAATAACACATTTTGGCCTAATTACTTCATGTATGACAGAGAAATTATCAGCTTGTTTACCTACACTTTTATAATTATGGCAGATTCTCAGATTATCTGGAGCATGCACTTGAAATAATTATGGAATATACTTTTCCAATCTTAGTATAGCATAGTTAGACATTGGTTACTGTTATTTTGATAAAAACTGTATTTTGTATGTACTGAGCTTTGAAAAGTATAACATATATCAATCATTTGATCTTAAAATTCAAGTGTTTGTATGAGATAAGTTGTATACGACACCATGTAAATATGTATGAACAGAACTTCCTTAAGCTTTATCCTTTATACTGTTACATATTTATACTTCCTTTGGTGCACTTCGGGAATTCATTTTGAAGATTAACGTTTATGACTTTATAGTTTGTTGCATTTTATGAATTGGTTCATATTCTAAATCATGCTAAAAATGCCTGGTTAGGAACCTTGAAGGCTTGAACCACTTTATAGGGAAGGAAATGTTTTCATGACTCTAAAACACTTTACTACTTTGCATTTTTATTCAATTTTAGAATTTTATGCAAAGTCTTGAGAGCATTTTAATGTCTTTCACATACACTTATTCCTCACATAACGCAACTAGCCTACTCCAAATTTGGAGTGGGATATTTATAAATTAGGAAATTTTGGCTTTCATAAAAATGATATTTACTCTCCAATCCAGAGACCAATCCAGGTTCCTTGCCCTGTGGAGAGTGAGGGGGAGGGGAAGTGGGGGGATGGGAGGGAAATGGGAGGAGGTGGAAATTTTTAATAAAAAAATAAACATTAAAAAAAGAGAAAGTCCAAAAAAATGATATTTACTCTGTTTCTGTTTCTAGTAAAAGAAACATGCAAAATGAAAATATATTTCCATAGGAGAAGTAATCTGGCATCTGCATGCATTCTGCACCAAAATGAAATATTGACTTTTTAATATATTTGTTTTTTATAATTGATTTAACTTTTGAATTGTTACTCTGTACACAATTTTGATTTTACTTACTTGACTTAATATTACCTATTTCATTATATTTTATAGCACATACATATAGTCATTATAGTGATAATAAGAACAATTCAAACTAATGGATAAGCATAGCTAAAATATTTTCATCCAAGAAATACAGCATCCATACTAATGGCAGTGCATAGAAATGGCAAGCATGATAGTTCACAGAAAGCCAAGGCAGTCAACACACTCTGGTAGAGAAGAATGTCATAGGATAAGATAGATTCCATGGTGTTCATATATATATGATCAAAAGCTATGCTTAACCAAATTGCAAAACTATGATTTTAAAATTTTATTCCCTTTTATACATTTTGAAAAGGAATACAAATATTCAATATTTTAGTTGACTTTAAATAAGTTTACACTTCCCTCAATGAGATTATTTAGTTAAATTGATACTAAAATTACTAGTGTCATATACATTTTCAGTTGCAGTAAAATTATCTATATAAAACTTTTACAAATATAGAACATGTATTTTCTTATAAATATAAAATATATGCTCAAGACCATTTAAAATATACCCATAAACACAACTTGTGACTAAATCTAATTTCTTCTCAACTACATTTACTAGAAGATTTTCTGTAAATACTAAATGAAACAACAAAATCATGATAAAATATAGAGGGATACAATTTTTTACTTAGATGTTTTATTTTATTATTTTTTACTTTAAAACAATCTTTTCTCATTTTATACATACCAATCCCAGTTTCCACTCCCTCTTTTCCTCCCACACTTCCACCTTCCCTCTACCCTGCTGCCCATCCACTCCTAAGAGAGGGTAAGGCATCCCTAGGAGAATCAATAAAGTCTGGCATATCACTTTTAGTCCTGACCAAGGCTTTCCCCACTTTATCTGGTGTAAGCAAATATCCCTCCAAAGAGAATGGGTTCCAAAAAGTCAATTCAAGCACCAAGAAATGGCCTTTTCTTTTAATCACATTGATGACCACGTAAACTATCATCATAGAACCTTCACCCAGCAACTGATGGAAGCAGATACAGCTAATATGTGTGTCGAGTGTCCAGAGTCCAGTCAAAGAGAGGGACAGATGATATTATGAGGAAAGGGGTCAAGACCATGATGGAGATATCCACAGAAAGCCTGACCTGAGCTAGTGGGATTGAGGGAACCTGCATAGGACCAACCTAGGCCCTCTGAATGTGGGTGACAGTTGTGTGGCTAGAACAGTTTGTGGGCCACTAGCAGTAGGAATATAACTTTTCTCCTTTAACACTATTTTTTAGTTTGAGCTTATATAATTGCATTATTTTCTTCTCCCTTTCTTCACTTTAAACCTTCCTATATAGAATTCTTGCTCATTTTCAACTTTATACATTTTTTATCAATCGTTTTTTCATACATACATGTACAAAGATTTGAGACACACACACACATGTTCATGTGAGCACGCATATGCGTGTAATTCCTGAGCAGTCATCTACATAATATTGCTTGTGTAGCTCTTAGAGGAACTCCTACAACCACAATTTCATTAAATTGATCTTGATGAAGTTAAGACATAGTTATGGTATTTGATACTGAAGTCCTAGTGAACTGTTTGCTTACCTTTACCTATTAAGACTTTCTCTTTAATTCTCTCATTGATCTTTGCATAAATCTTTTCTCCCACTTCAGCATTAGACAAAACATCAATGGGATAAATAAATAACCAAAGGAACAGCTAAAAAAGTGATATTTGGCAAATTATTTCTATGGATTTAATTTGTTAAGAAGTCAAAGAGAGACTGGTGATGTTAAGATAAAGCTTTTATATTGGTAAAATGATAGGTGATTATTAGAGTAGATACATACACAAATGCACTTCGTCTCAATTTCTTTTTTAGAGTTACTTCGACAAGACTGTCTACATGGAAATTTTGTTTGAGAATTATTTCTTCCCGATCCAATACTATCAATCCAACTTCCTGTTTCCAATTTCCTAAGCAAATGTCTATGGCAAGTGCTATGCAAACATTTTTTCTTCACATTTATTAAAATTGTTTACTCTTCCCCCTCAGTGTATAGGATTTTCTATTTGTTGACATACTAGAATTCTGTTATGATAATTCTCTCTGAATATTTTCCCTTTACCACTAATTTTAGGAAAAATGAAATATCTTTTGTTCTAATTTCACTGTGTTTTAAATAAACAAAACCAAAATTAAAAATGCTAAATATTTTAAAGAGTTCAAGAAAAAATATTATTAAGAAGCATAATTATAGCACTATGACATGGAAGAGATTTGCTGGGGAAGTAACAGGCAATAATGAAACATCTCTGTACTGTAGTCTCTTGAATAACACACTATAACTTTTTAGATTGCTGCTATTTGAGAAACTTGTGCCAAATTATTTTCAAGGGAAAGTTTTAGGTCATCAGAGAGCAGTGAAAATGAATTATATTGCACTTAGGTAAATCATCAACAAGATGACTGCTCAGTACAATTTAAATCTTGGAAGTGTTGGTATCTTCAAGCCTTACAACTCCCATTGCACTCAGTAAAATAATGTGTGTCAAATCCCTTGCTGATAATAAAGAATATATTTGTCCAGTAATCTGGCAAATATGTTCTTAGAATACTTCATAACTGTGGAAAATGGATGGAATCTGTGGACCATGGGGATCGTGGTTATTTTCACTTACTTCTGAATAAAGAGGCATTGAGTGCACATATGTGGTTTTAAAACTTCAGTATGTAAGCGTTATAATCTCTTCTGCCTGGAATAGATTCTGCATGCTTCACTTTAAAATTGTTTGTCATGACAATAATTTGGGAAATATTTCAAGTATTATAGTCTTATCATTTTTATGATTTTCTGTATCAGGAGCTGTATGTGACCATAATAGGCACATCAATAGTTTTAATAGGGGTCTTAACAAATCCTTTTTTGAAGTTATATTTTGAGGAATTAAAGAGTTGTGCTATCACAATATATAATATAACTTTTTATAGTTACTGCAACTTGTTACATATCTGTGAATTATATTTTTATAAAAATATTTCTTAAGATAGTGTAAAGTCCATATTAATAATATATACATATACATTAAAAATTTTGTATACAGCAGTTATTAAACAAGTGCAGAATAGAATTTTCTCAGCTCTTTTTAGTTTACTAACCTTTAAACTAGCCTCTGATTCTAGGTTTTTTAATTTTTTGTTTATGCTGAAAATGTAAGAATGTATCTTCATATTTTAATATAATAAGAATATATCTTAAAAGATTATTTAGAAATTTAAGCATGGAGTAGACATTACTAATTTCTAAGACATTAGAAAGCATTGCAAAAATGAATAATCACATAAAATAGCAATAATATATAAATTCCAAACAATGCTGGGCAAATATTACATTAATATATAACTCCTTTTAGTATTACATTTTAGTAAATGTCTATCACTTGTGAAACTTAAATAACCTTTTAAGGAGAAGCAATACTCTTTGCTGTTCTAAGCTAACATGACTTTAAGAAAAAAAGCATTTCTCACACACAGGATATAGTTGTCAGAAAGAACAGTTAAGTACAGCATGCATAGTATGTTGAATAACAATCCAACCAAACACTTATTCATTTGGCACCCATTTCCTAGTAGAATAGGTTCACCAACTTGGAAACAGGCAACCTGCCAACTAACAGATGGTTGTAAAGTATTTGCAGCCTAAAGTCCATGAATGAACATCAAATGTGTTTGGCGAGGCCAGTATTCCCAATAAAAGACACCCAAACAGTTGCTGGCCCGAAGGTTAGGTACCAGAGTTGAAGACTTCTGCCTTTTTTTACATCATCTCTTGGTGAAACTTAGTCCTCCTAAACCCCAGTCAACTCTTCATTTTGTAGCCAATAATCAATGAAAATAAATCAAATAATAATATTTCTTATGTGTAACTGTGTGTATATGACTTTATGATTATTGTAGGGTTTAATTTGTAATTATATTCATTTTGTTGACATTTTGCATGTAGTGATGAGGTGGGCCTGCTTTTCATCCCATCCAGCTCCCACAGGGCTAGCTTTACACCCAAAATAACAACACACAAATTGTATTCATNTCTTTATTAACCAATGAAAGTAACACATAGACAGAATACCCTCCTACATCATTTGCATGTATTCCCAAAGAAAATAGCACTTATACATTCAAATTTGGCATCAGTTGATATGGACTATGATCATTGTTATAATTTTTATATATGTTTCAAATTTGTCTACAGTCACAAAAGATCTATAAAGTAGAGTGGCTTATAAAATAATAGCTTTTTTTTTTACTTTCCTACATAAGCCATAGCTAAAATGAGTCTCTTCCCATCTATATATAATTCCTCTCCTTTGAGAAATTTACCACACAAAATGACAGTCATGATCTTGATTCTCAGAAGTTGTATGTAGTCTGTTGCCTTTATTATATATACCACACTTTCTGTTAGAAAATTACACTTAAGGACCGAGCTGGGGTCATCCCCGTGGACACCTGTGGTCCCCTATAGAGCCAAGTCTCTTGCCAACTCTGAAATGGCTCCCTTAATGGAGATATCTTCTTCCCTGCTTCTACATCCTCCCTTCCTCCATCTCCACCCTCCCACTCCCCCAAGCACTCTCCTGCCTTTCCCTTTTCCCTTCTCTGTCCCCCTGTCCCCTTCCCCCAACCCCACCCTCACACCCACCCAGTAGAGGGTGCCTGAACAGGCCTTGCCCCACTATCACACTGACGATTATCTCGAGTATCACCTTAGAGTCTTCTTCCTGCAAGGGATGGAGACAGAGACAAAGTCCCTCATCAGAGTAATGGACTGAGCCCCCAAGGTCCAATTGAAGAGCAGAAGGAGGAAGGAGATGAGCAAGGAAGTCAGGACCACGAGGGGTTGGTCCACCCACTGAGACAGTGTGCCTGTTCTAATGGGACCTCACCAAATCCAGCTGGACCAGGACAGAATGAGCATGTGATCAAACTGGACTCTCTGAATGTGGCTGAAAATGGGGGCTAACTGAGAAGTCATTGATAAAGGCACTGGGACTTGTTTCTACTGCATGTACTGGCTTTTTGGGACCCTAGTCTATTTTGATGCAAAAGGCCTGGATGTGTGTTGGGGGCGGCTTGGACTTCCCACAGGACAGGGTTCCCTGACCTCTCTTAAGGAGGGAGGGGGAGGGAGGAGGGTGAGTCGGGAAGCTGGAGGGGAATGGGAGGAGGGGTGGAAGTGTAAATTTTTGAATGGAAAATAAATAAGTAAATTACACTCCAGATAATAGTGTTTTTCACATGTTTTATTTTATGGCTGATTATTATATTTTAATAGCTACATTAGAGGCCAGTAGAAACATCATATATTTTTAAAGGAAATTAAAAATATGTTACTACATTATTGAAAATAATCATTGAAAACCTGTGAAAATGAAAATGTAATGCATGCCTTTAATTCCAGCACTTAGGAGGCTGAGGCAGAGGNAAGGAAATTAAAAATATGTTACTACATTATTGAAAATAATCATTGAAAACCTGTGAAAATGAAAATGTAATGCATGCCTTTAATTCCAGCACTTAGGAGGCTGAGGCAGAGGCTCTCTGTCAGTTTGATGCCAGTGTTGTCTACAAAAGCTAGTTTGAGGACAAGATCCAAAGCTACCAAGAAACCCTGTCTCAAAAAACTATCACTATTCCTGACATCAAGCTCTATTACAGAGCTACAGCAATGAAAATAACTTGACATTGGCATGAAAACAGAGAGGTTTACCAATGAAATTGAATGCAAGACCCAGTTATTAATCTACACAGCTATGAATATCAGATTATTGACAAAAAAGGCTAAAATTATACAATGGGAAAAAACAAATGGTGCCGGAATAACTGGATGTCACCATGTAGAAGAATGAAAATATTTCCATATATATCCCCATGCATAAAACTAAAGTCCAAATGGATTAAAGGTCTCAATATAAATCCAACCACACAACCTGATAGAAGGGAAAGTGTTAAGTATTGTATAAGTATTGTAAGTGCTAGTATTAACAAAACAGTATGAAAATACAAATTTTGGAATATGTATGGACCATTTTGTTTTTGTTGTTGTTGTTGTTTTTAGAGACAGGGTTTCTCTGTGTAGTTCTGGCTATCTTTGAACTTGCTCCTTTAAAGCAGACTGGTTTCATATTGAGATATCTGTCTGCTTCTACTTTCCAAGTGTTGAAATTAAAGCTGTTAACCACCTTCTAAAAATTCAAGAATGCCACTTTAAATTTAAAATTAAGCCCATGATATTACTCATTTATTTATTTATAAATTATTTATTCATAAAATGAAAATCAAGCTGGGCAGTGTTGGCACACACCTTACTCCAAGCAGTTGGGAGGCAGAGGCAGGAAGATCTCTGTGAGTTCAAGGCCAGTCTGGTCTACAAGATCTAGTTCCACTACAGGCTCCAAAGTTATAGAGAAACCCTGCTTCCCACAAAACCAAAGAAGAAAAGTCAAATGCATTAATATTTTGCCCATTTAATACTGTAATAGTACTACCTAAATTTTTAAAACGAAATATAATATTGAACTCTTAGAAAAATAATGCAATATATTTCGATGTTTTCCCATATTGAAAGAGAAATATTTAATAAAGAGGCAAGACTTTAAATGTCAAGGCTGTTTAACTTGAGTTTTTCTTATAGAATAAATCTTAATTCATAAATAAATTTAAGTTGTAAATAGTTAAGTGTTTTAGCAATGAAGATTTAGTTATTGAAGGATCAGTCTTTACATATCTTATCACATTCTTAGGTCATCACATTTAAAATGTACCATTTTAGCATAGAAATTGTTTTAATGGTAAGTGAAGAAATTACAAACGTGACAAAATTAAGTAGAGCAACTTGTGTAGGGAATTCTAGCAATGACAAAGAAGATGCTTTAAAATAATGAAAAGTAACATTTTGTCTAGAAAACTAGATATGTTGCTTATTAAAAATGTATAAGATATCAATTTTACTTCTTTATAAAAATTATCTAAATATAAAATGTGGTACCCTAAAGTACCACAATGCAAACACTTTGACTTCTAATTAAAAAATGACAAAGCCATCTTTATACATAGCTTGTAAACTCTCAAAAACAATCAACAAAATTCTATTACTTAACATTATCATGTATACATTGCAGGTATAACATCATTCAACACATAATAGCATTTGGGTCAGAGATACTCACATTTAGGATGTCAGTACATAAAACCAAAATAGCACATGAAATTTCTATAATCAAGGGCCATCACAAATAACTTAATATTTTAACATTGTGGATGATTTCCATGATTTATTTTAATCAGATTGACAACTCTTTCAAGAAATATAGAATGCTGTATTGTAGACAATTGTGGTATGCTTTTGGTTTATGCATTTATTGTAGTTACACACATCCTCATCACTTTAGAGTATATTTCATCTTCTTTTATGTAAAAAGTGTGGACTAAAAATAATATGGTGTATTACCCTGATAAGATTCTCATGATCTTCAAGTTTATTGCATCTTCAATGCATCTGTTGGTTCTCTCTGTCCAGTACTGGCTTCACTGTACCGTCTTTGCATGCAGAGTCTTAGCCCACTGGGCTAAAGATAAACTCGGACCAGGAAAGGTAAGTGCACTGCCTGCCATTTTCCAGTCCCCCAGCCTCTCTTGATCCCTGAGACAGTCAGACACAGTGGGAGTTGAGTCAAGCAGGAACTCTATTTTAGCACAGTAAACATATTTTAAAGCAAATAATAATAATAATTAATAATAATAAATAAAATAAAATTGAAGGGCCATGGGGTGTGGAAAAAGAGTCAGCCAATCATTTTAAAGGTCACCTTATCATGTACAGGTGTTCAGGAACCCTACATTTACTCTGTTGTCCATGAGCTGTTCACTTGCTGACATTATCTTTCCTGCTTCTTGTGTCCAATGGGTCTTGGTGTAAACTGTGGGGAACATCCCATGATTAACTAAGTATGAACAGGGCACCCAAAGGAAGTTCTTTAATTCCAACCACTATCACCTGCCAGAGTAGAACTCGGCCCTCAATAAATTTAATAAGAGCTCTGAGTCTCAGTAGTTTACCCTGAGGCAATACCTGATTGCAGGAGGAACCACAAGCTGAGATAACCTGACCACTGCCCAGGAGCAGACCATTCAAATGAAATGCCTAGCATTCCAACCAAGGTAGATAAGATCACTTGCCAGCATTTGCTCAACAGGACACCCCTAGACTAGTGTTAGCCAATTAGGGGTCCTAAACATCAGAGACCCCTCACTCCCACCTTTACTACTATAAAAACCCAATTATAATTGATCTTGGGGCTTTCCGGTTATTCCAGTACGTTGGACATGAAGAAAGACCAAGTTTGAAAACTTGATTCAAGACTCTTTGCTTTTACATATGGGACTCGTTTTCCTTCTTGACTTTTGTGGGGACTTCGCGGATTTGGCTTTAACATAAATAACTCAGGGTCAGCCCACCTGACTTTCTTTTGGAGCCTTCCTATCTGACCATGTGCCCTACATTTGCATTTCCCAAAGTGAATTCTCATTGTTAGGTATCACATGGTTATTTTTATGCCTAGAAGCATGAAGTCCCCCAAAAAACAACAAGGAGACTGATGGAAAAACAAAGAGGCTTTATTTTATGCAAGTTTGAAAACTTGGTATCTACACATGACCAATAAATTGGAATAAACAGAGAGCCCCAAGTTCAGTTAGAGTTGAGTTTTATGATAGTAAAGGTGGGGGTGAGGGATTTCTGAGGTTCAGGACCCCTGATTGGCTGACATTTGTCTAGTGGTATCCTGGTGAATGTGTGCTGGCAGGTGGTCCTATCTACAATGGTTGAAAAGTTAGGCATTTCCTTTGGATGGTCTGTTCTTGGGTGGTGCTCCATAATCTCAATTTGTGTTTTTTTAATTGCAACCAGGTATTGCTTTAGGATAAACTACTGAGACTCAGGCCTTCATTAAACTAGTAGGACTCAGCCTACTGAGTCCTACACTGGAAGGTGATAATGGTTGGAAGTAAGTAACTTTCTTTGGATGGTCTGTTTCTATTTAGCTTATCATGGCTGGCTCCTACATTAGTTGGCTTTTACAGTTGTATTCAATGTCTGGGCAGCTTGGTAACGCTAACAAGTCTTGTATTATTTATCAATAGATTTTATAAATAGCAGTAATATAGTTTTCAACACATAATAACATTTAGGTCAATGATATCCACAATAAGGATAAGACTTGGTAAGAACAAGTTTAAAGATTACAGTCTTTATCTCTCTAAATTAGTAGATTCTTTTGTAGATCATCATGATTTCAAACATTCACCTTGAAGTTAAGGAATCCATGACACGTAATATGAAATAATACACGTAAGATAAAATATTCAGAACTAAAGAGAAGCTATGTTAATTCTATTCACTTCATATAATCTCACCCCAAGCATGTCTTCCTACCAGAATGACTCAAAGACTGGTGAGAATATAATCCTGATAGATGTTTCTTACTTCCTCTGTTTAAAAATAAAACATTATGTGTTGTTATCTGAAAGATAGCAATATGTTGTTTAAGAAGATATTTAAAAATAAAAGTCAGTCAATGTTATTGCATAAAGAGTTTAGAATGACCTGCACCTGACTGAGGAATTATTGGGAGTTAGCACCACTGCGTGAAGAAAGAGATTCATCTTTCTTCAGTGTCATGATCCATGGTAGATTTGCCATACTACATTTAGTCGAGAGAGTCCCTATTCTGTATGTGGTTCCACTACTGGGTTATGAATAAAGTTATTAAAAAATGGAGTTGATGAAGTTGGAAGATAAAATCGGGTATGTATTTAGTTGGATAAGACTTAAGTGCACTTTATTCATGTAAAGAATTGCCAAAGAATTTAAAAAAAAGAAAATTTGTATTTTAAAGCACATATGTAGACATAGGCATGCTCTAATATGAAAATAAAATAACAAATGACAACTGAAATCTTACAAGTATGTATGATAATATATCAAAAAGTATTTAGTGAACATAAGACTATGTAAAAAAGACAATAAAAAGATGAATTATGAATAATGATGGCATACATAAAAATCTACCAAATGATATTATATTATAAATGCAAAATTAAAGATCTATGATTAAATATTTTTAATTGGTGAATATTATTTATCCCCAAAATGATAAAAGTTTTTCATAAAGTCTCCATGTTCTCATGCCTTTATTGGCATGGACAGAAAGAGAGAGAAAGAAAGACAGACAGATGATGTGGGAGTTCCCTCTGTGTACTGTGATTACCATTAATGAATAAAGAAATTGCTTTGGACCGATAGCAAGGCAGAACTTAGGTAGGCAGGGAAAGCTAGGCTGAATGCTGGGAGAAAGAAGGGCAGTGTCAGAGAATGCCAGAGATAGATGTGCTGAAACTTTGCTGGTAGGCCATGACCTCATTGTGATGCACAGATTAATGGAAATGGGTTAAACTAAGATGTAAGAATTAGCCAATAAGAAACTAGAGCTAATGTGCCAAGCAGTGATTTTTAATGAATACAGTTTCTGTGTGATTATTTTCGGTCTAAGCTAGCCGGGCAGCCTGGAACCCACATGCAGCCTCTTCCTACAGACAGAAAAACAGACAGACAGACACAGTCAGAGACAGAGTGGCATTCCATAGCCTTTGGACAGTTTGAATCAAAAGAGTAGAGGGGGAAAATAAAGGACATCCTTGATGTTAATTATTCTGTGTTTTATTATTTACTTTTGTAAAATGTTAGGGTTAAAATTGTAATTAAAATGTGTGTTTTCCACATAATAAATAAGAATTCAGAGAAACTTTACAAATGTTTGGAAGTGTTATACTTTTCAATACATTATTAAATTTATCTCTGGTTTAATTGGATGTTTCCCAAATTTTACTGGTTTAAATGTAGTACTTATTGAATGCTACTAGATCATAGATTGTATAAGACATCTTCCAAGGCCCCCTGTGTCCTAGAATTAAATCATGAATACATGTTGTTAATATTCAGAATGATTCTGAGAGTGATGATCTTCATTAGAAACTAGTTCACCAAGTAATTAAAATACCTTTATACTTTTCCCAAATAGTAAATATGTATCTCTTTTTATGTGTAGAAATTTGACTGTTTTAATTTTTTTCTTTTTCATTGAAAAGTACTGTACAAAAATGATGTAGGAGGGTCATCTGTCTATGTGTTACTTTCATTGGTTAATAAAGAAACTGCTTTNAGCCACCACTTTGTGGTGGTAGACAGATTATTAGAAATGGGTTAAGATGTGAGATTGAGCCAAGAAGAGGCTAGATATAATGGGCCAGGCAGTGTTTAAATAAATACAATTTGTGTGTTGTTATTTCAGGGTAAAAGCCAGCCGTATGGGATCCGGGTGGAACGCAGCCTGCCGTTCCTTTCACTACAAAAAGGGCTACTTTCATGTGATGTTGGGGTGCTTCTCACTTTATGTGTACTTCTACAGGATGAGATATTTACACTGTTGTTATCTCCACTATATGGATTAGGATTATGGCCAACAGGCAGTATATAACAGAATTAAATATCAGAGCCATATCTATACTCTTTACTACAAATGTATTTGGAAAAATTCTTAGTCATTAAAATTTTTCTAACCATAAAGAATTTGAATAATTCCTCATGAGCAACATAGCTCATGGAAGTAGCTAGGTTTCTTTCACAAAAATAAAAAGGTTGAGAGAAGGAATCCATAATTAACAAATCACAAAACAACTTATGAAATGATAGCAAAATAATTTATTAAATAAATATTTTAGGATAGATCCTTGCCCACTCAAAATATAATGGAAGAAAACAGAATTTATGATATCAAATCTAGAAAAATATTTAAATGTTGAATATTCTGAGACTTTATTTATTTATTTTAAATTTTTGAGAGAGTATTTTTCTGTGCAACAGTCCTAGCTGTCTTGGAACTAGTTTTGTTGTCAGATTGGCCTCAATCTCATAGAGATCTGCCTGTCTTTGCCTCCCAAGTGCTAGGATTAAAGGCATGTGTCATCTCACCATCTGTGCCACCACCAGCTGGCAAGACTTTAAGTTCATATATAATATAAAAGAATAAATGGCTGTTAAGGTTAGTTTCACTAACAAAGCAAGAACTTCCTGTTTCAATTTTAGACTATAAAATTATTTTTTTCTACTGTCTGGGAGTCAATAATTAAAGTTCTTCCTATATTAAATATAAGCATGCTTGAAAAAAAGTCATCTACACACATGGATTTTTCCAGTGTCTGTACAACAAATGGGGAGGAGGCAGATGATGAGAGAGACAAAGAGAATTCTTAGTGTGTATACTACAAAATACACCACAGTTTTTGGATAACAAGTTAAGCTCCATAGTAGCTAATTAGGACTTTCATATTTCAGGCACCAAGCTTCTATTGGATGAACAACTGGCAAAGATTTTTTTTTCTTTCTTGGTGGTGGACTGACTCCTCTTTCACCTTTCTTTTGCTATACATACTATGTAATACATATTTTGCTATATTATTTACCTCTGTTTTTCTACTTGATTTTCCCTACCACATATTGGAAGGAATTGTTCTTAATCATGTTTTAGACAAAGAAAGCTACTAAATTGTTTGTTTATCTAAGTTCAGTTCATTTTCAGTTTTTATTTCATGAAAAAAATTAAATACATTTTAAGGTCTTTTGATCAACTCACACCCCAATTCTCTCCTCTACAGTTTTTTTCTTTATTATTCCAACAATTTTCCCCGACTTTATGTACTTTTCCTTAAACTTAGAATCCACATTGTTTTGCTCATCTGTACAGTATGTAGGGTTATTTATTAATGCATAAAACCTTTTAGAGGCAACGCCCCTGAAATAACCTCTCTTTCCACAGCATCCATGAATTACCGCTATTTCATTATCCAGGAATGGGATTTCTCATCCCCAGTGGGATTTTTGATAACATGATCTCATGGGTGCAATACCAACTTTGTGAGTTTATATGTGCAATAGCCCTGGCATGTCTGGCAAATACCTAATAGCCGAAGATATTCAACACTTCTGACTATCGTAATTTTTCTTTCCTTTACTCAGCATGATCTATGAGCCTTACAGGACACATGACATAATATGGATTTCCCATTTAGAAATAAGACTCAAAGGTTTCTTATTCTTTTGAAAATTGACTAGTTGTACATTTCTGTGTTAATCAACATCTCCCATAAAAAGATTCTTTGATGACAGTTAAGAGGTGCACTAATATAAGAATATGAGAAGTGTTTACTAATAATATAATACAACACTTTACCTACATGACAGAACTATATTAGATTCTCCCTAGACCACGACAAAATCAAACTTTTCCATGCTCATCATTGCTATATTCATAATAGCTAAGTCATGAAAACAGTCTATATAATTGCTGATTAATGACTGGATAAAATAGGTGTGAGGCATATACATTAGGAAATATTATTCAGCTGGATACAAAATAATAAAATTTACAGAGAAATGAGTGGAATAAAAAATATATTCAGCAGGGTTACCTTGACACTAAAAGCATAATCATCATATTTCCCTAAATATTTTGCCATATAGTAGATCATATCTTTGAACCTTTATTGTTTTCCTTACATAATTTCATTTAATTTACCTTATGTTACCACTATGAATTATTATCTATCAATTTATACAATAAGAAATATATTTCTTTAATCTTGTAATATATATAAATCATTGCAATAAAAATAAGAATTGTACTTATAAATTAAAATTTCTTAGCTGGGCAGTGGTTTCACATACCTTTGATTTCAGCGATCAGGAGGCAGAGACAGATGGATTTTTGTAAGCTCAGATAGTCTGGTCTACAAAGTATACACACAGTGTCTGGATTATGTGTATTATTGTGTGTTCTTTTAATTTTTTTGTCTGCAGAGAGACATTTGATTCTCGGGGGTGCTAAGTTATACCATCTTTAAGGTATCTTGACTTTAAGATTTAAGTCTAAGAATATATTACTTTGGAAAAGAGGTTCTGCTTTTTTTTCCACAGAGGGTAGAAGGCTGTGGATTCCTTACCAACCTATATAGTTTGATTGAATAGGATCTCTTGAAGCAAAGGCCCGTATGCTCCAACAACCCTGACAGATTCAGGACTGCCGGTTGAGATGGACTCAGGATACCCCCTGAAAGACCAGATTAGCAGAGCAAAATTCAGCAGGAAGTAGTCTAGAGAACAGCACACAAATTCCCTAAATGATTGCTTATAAATGTTTGTTTACATTTAAAGGGGGATGTGCTATAGAGATGGATACTTTGCATTGGTATGGATCTTAGTTTACTGATACAAATTTAAAACCAATTTTGTTATATGTAAATTTCTGCTCTTGAGTAAGGTATTGTGTTTGTGTAGCTCATTTAAAAGTGTAATGCTTAATTAAGAAATACAAGTTAATAGACAGTCATCTATAATAGTCAAACTTATATTCATGTTAGTTGGGTTTTCAGATGTACATAGATATATTTCAGATGGTAGGTGTTCTTCAAACATTTTAAAGAATTACAGAATATAGTATTCAAACTATTTAAGAACTTAGACTTTTCTCAACAATGAGACAGGTTTACTTCTGGCAGCATCAATTACTTCAATAGGATGATGGGCATTGAGGAGGAACCTTATGGAGTTTGTTAGCCATTTGGGCAAGAAACTGCTCTTGCCTGAACTGCTTGATAGTATGCTGTATTAGCTGAACATGCAGGACCCATAAAAGTAACTGCTAAATATTCCAAAAAACAGGATGGTCCTTCAGAGTTCCTGCTTCACAGAAGAAACTGCCAGATATTCTACAGGGTACAGAAGAAAGTGACTGATAAACTGCCAAGATAGGTAAAACAGCCTTTCAAATTTCCTGCTTCATGGAAAAGTTTGCTTGGTACTATGGGTCTGCAGCTGAAGATGGATGCTTCAAATGTACAGAAAAACTGTGGGTGACTGTCAAAGAAGTGAGATATCTCTGTCAATTCTGGAACTTTTGAAGTTGTTTACAAGAACCTTCCTTTTTATTAAGGTAGTATTAATTATTTCTCAGATATTTGATGCAGGTAAAGAATAGTTAGTTATAATTATAGTTTTCCTTAGTTATGATAAAAATAAAGTTGATAAAAATTTTGTAATTATAAATCTTTCTTGATACTTGTTTTGTATATGTAATTTACTATGTTAAAGATAAACCTATACTTATTTAGACAGAAATGTTAAGATGATGTGGAGGTTCCCTCTGTATTCTATGAATACTTTTTATTATCAATGGATAATAAAGAAGATGTTTCAGTCAATAGCTTAATAGAGAAAAGCCAGGTGGGAAATTTGAACAGAGATATAGAGAGAAAGTAGGCAGAGTCAGGGAGACAACATACAGCTGTTGAAGGAGAAAGATGTCGGCTGCTAGCCACAGAAACTTAGCAGTAGGCTGTTGGNGTCAGGGAGACAACATATAGCTGTTGAAGGAGAAAGATGTCGGCTGCCAGCCACAGAAATTTAGCAGTAGGCTGTTGGGCCAAAATTATCTCAGGGCCGGTACCTTGAGGCCTATAGGACAGGGAAAATCTTGGCTTGAATACTTAGAGGTTTGTAGGACAGAGAAAAGACTGGCTTGGGTTTGAGTGAGTATGAGACATCAAAAATTAGGTAGATGCCCCTCCAGTCAGAGAGAGGGTTTGGCTGCCTCTCGTTGGATGGAGGTATCCCCACATCACACTATATCACTTAAGCTTTATAAACTGATGGTCATAGTAATAAATTGAGTTCCTGCTTGACTCAACTCTCTATCCTGTCTGATTATCCTGTGTCTAATTGTCCATTATGGGGCTGCTGAATGGGTGGATAGTACACTCACCTTTCCCTGGGGAATAAGGAGGCCTACCAATGACTAGGGGAATATGGTGGCTCAAAAAGAAGCCAGCAGTAGGCCACAGCCTTGTGATGTGATGATACACAGATTAATAGAAATGAATTAACTTAAGATGTAAGAGTTAGCTAGAAATATGACTATGCTATTGACTAAACAGTGTTGTAATTAATATAGTTTCTGTGTCATTATTCGTGTCTAGGAGATCGGGAAACAAACAAGCAGTCTCTGCCTACAACGAAGTGAGTTACAAGACAGTGAAGACTGTTGTTACACAGAGAAATCCAGATTTATAAAACACAACAATAGCAGTAATCACTGTTATCATCATCATCATCATCATCATCATCATCATCATCATCATCATCATCATCATCATCATCATCATCATCACTATCATCTTGTCCTTCTTTAAGAGCTGATAGTATACTATTGCTACAGATACCACAAACTTAATTTATAGGTCATAAAAATCAATTTGGAATTTAGTTGGAAGTTTTTCCCAACTCTCTTGTTTTCATAGAGCTAGAAGGTATTATGCATATAAATTATGGAGAAAATTAATCAATAGTCTCACCTAGTATTGAAACTTGAGTAATAAAAAATGGGCCTGGAAAGATATGTGCGATAGTGCTTGGAATTTTATGGAAATAAGCAACCACTTTTTGCTTCTGTTTAAGTCCTGATGTATGGGACAGAATTTATGACTGGTCCAGTTATTTAGGCCAAGAACCCATATTTGGCAATGTCATAAATCCTAGAGAGAATCTAATAATGATATTCTTTTTATTTCTTTACTTTCTTTTTGTTGTTTTTTTTTTGTTTTGTTTTGTTTTTGCCTTTGTCTCTGCTTATGGTTTTTGTTTGGAGACAGGGTTTCTCTTTTTAGCTTTATAACCTGTCCTGGAACTCACTCTGTGGACCAGCCTGGCACTAAGTCTACACAGTGGGCTTTTTTCTTTTTTTTTTTTGGTATACATGGACATTGGCATAGGAAAAATGCTGGGTGTTATAAAGATCAGAGAGGATAAAATGAGGCTAGGGGTTTGATCAAAAAATGGTATATATTCATCATGAGATTATTATAAAATGCTCAATTATAAAATAAGTAGTAAATAGGTGAATTACTTAGAATTTTAATTTGTATTGAGATATGAATAGAACCAGGCAATGTATTCTTCAAGCTTTAAAGATATATTGCTGATGAGAATTTTATCTCCATGAGTGTGTCTTGTCCTTTCCATTCTATTACTTTTTTTGTTTTGCTTTGAAATGTTTCATCATAGATATAAAAAACAATTGTTCACTATTTCTTCTTACATATTGTAATCCCAATTAGAGGTTATTTCTCCATTCATGAATCTCTCTTTCATTTTTAGTTTATATCAGACACAGAACCTTAGTGAGAGTTCTAAACAGCATGAAACCTGCCTGTCCACTAGTGTTCCTAAATAATCATGTGGACTGGCTCTGTAAAGAACAGTACACTAAAGCTTGCGGAGATCACATGCACAGTAGCAAATAGTCCGGACATCCCACTAGATTCCTAGACTGTAGCAAATGAACATAGGACCAAAGGGGATATCAGAGTGATTAGCCGACAGCTCACAATGAGTGTTCTACCATACACTCACATATACAGATGTGTGGTAATTTAACACATCAAGTACTAAAGTCTTTCGTTCTAATTAAATTCTACTTAGAAGTATATTGTGGTTTTCCATTTTATAAAGTTATATTTTTCCACTCTTATTTTTCACTTTCAAAATATTATCTTAATAAATAAAATAATCATGACATAATAAATAAAAGATGAATCTTTAAAGCAAAAAGCATAATTTTAGTTATATTATAATGTATTTATAAGGTCTTTGTGTATAGAGTAAAAACCTCTGTGTGAGAGAGGGCATGTGTATATCTATGTATGTGTGTTTCCATGTCCATATGTATATAGATGCCACAGCATTCAAATAGAGGTGAGAAAGCAAATTTCTGGAGTCAGTACTCCCTGACTGAGGGTCCAAGACTGAATTCAGATCTTGAGTTTTGCATAGCAAATAATTTATCTTGCTAAGCCATCACAAAACTCATAATTGCTTCTTTAAAATTGTTATTATATAATATTTTGAAAGCTAAAACTTAACAGATTATTGTTCTTTAGCATATGTGGAATAGATGAGACATGGTTCATAATTTAGGTCCATAGAATACCAATATGTTGTGTGTGTGTGTGTGTGTGTGTGTGTGTTTTCCCCTGAGGCTTTTAAAACATACTATCTTGGTGTAATTAACATGTTACAGCATTGATGATGCTATGGAAATTTCCTTTTTCTGATTTTCTAATCATGTATCAATTCCTTTCAAAAGCTGAATCCACTTATATTGGAGTGAAAATTTTATATAAAAAGAGGATAACTTTTTCAAACTAGACAAAGAGGAAATGACTTATACACTAAAAGCTCAACACGTAAGTAGCTCAAAATTTTCATATAGATAGCTACTGACTATGGAGAGAGAACAAGAATTGTGAATGCCATATTCTGAGGTATACTCAGCAAATATTATTAATTCATTTGTGTCATTAAAGCATACATTAATGAGCAGATCCTGATGATGTTCATAAATAATTTAGAAAAAATTCTTTCAGTGAATTTTGCATGTAAATTGTTCACTTCTATTGTATTTATGGTAGATTGAATCATGTTGTCCAACGTCTTTCTCCTTAATTATACAAGTTGTGTGAAGAGTGGAGAAGGTAACTGTCAAATTCATAGTCAATTATCCAGTGTATATAGAAATTATTTAAAGTGAAAGAAATAAGATACACTTTTCATAAATTGACTGCACTACAATTACAAAAACTAATTTTAGTAAGTACTTTGTTTTGCTTTATATTTTATATAACCTCATATTTTGTTGCATGCATAATATTAGTCAATTCTTTGTGTATTTATTTAAAATTGTTTGTAATCTCCAATTATTAGGTTTTTT